>JALQPE010002007.1:0-92433 GCA_030407315.1 Asparagopsis taxiformis
CGACTATCAAAGGGCTCTCTATAACATATCGCAACAATTGACACAATTCTCCTACGTCGGATGTTTTGGAAGTGGACGCGGACGTCCAGTCTCTCTAGTACGGGTCCTAGTCGGCACCGAGATTTACTAGAACAAATGAACTCCCGCGTCCAAAAAAAATAAAAATTTTTTTGGATGCGGACGGTCACCTTTCTCTAGTACATATGGCGGAATACTAGGACCCGACATCCACTTTCTCTAGTACATATGGCGGAATACTAGGACCCGACATCCACTTTCTCTAGTACATATGGCGGAATACTAGGACCCGACATCCACTTTCTCTAGTACATATGGCGGAATACTAGGACCCGACATCCACTTTCTCTAGTACATATGGCGGAATACTAGGACCCGACATCCACTTTCTCTAGTACATATGGCGGAATACTAGGACCCGACATCCACTTTCTCTAGTACATATGGCGGAATACTAGGACCCGACATCCACTTTCTCTAGTACATATGGCGGAATACTAGGACCCGACATCCACTTTCTCTAGTACATATGGCGGAATACTAGGACCCGACATCCACTTTCTCTAGTACATATGGCGGAATACTAGGACCCGACATCCACTTTCTCTAGTACATATGGCGGAATACTAGGACCCGACATCCACTTTCTCTAGTACATATGGCGGAATACTAGGACCCGACATCCACTTTCTCTAGTACATATGGCGGAATACTAGGACCCGACATCCACTTTCTCTAGTACATATGGCGGAATACTAGGACCCGACATCCAGTATACAATATATCAGCGAAAACCGGGAGGGAAGAAATTACAGCGGATGGTAAATTCAGGGCCCATATCGGACCGTATTTTATTCTCTCATTTAGGAAACTGCTCGTATACAATACGTCTCTCTAGAATAGGGAATACATATCTGGTCAGAATAGGAAATAAATACCCGGTTAGAATAGGAAATAAATACCCGGTTAGAATAGGAAATACGTATCCAGCCAGAATACAAAATACCTGTCAGCATATCGTCGATCACCCATCTCCCTCACTATCGCGTTCTCCCTACCATCCGAACGCCATGCACCACCATCCGCACATACTGCAAGAACCCTCACGACCTAGATTACAAAAAATACGCTCCTTCCCAATACCATCCCCGCTTTCCTCGACACCACCCCAGCCCATTAAATCATCAAGACATCAAACACGAACATGGTCAGCAAAATCTTACACCACTTGAAACGCACTCTCACTTCTATCGTATGCCCCAAAATATACACATACCAGAAACACCTCACAGCTTCATTCCCCATCTTCCTACATCCCTTCTTCACTCTCCTTCAGTCCTGCCGTTCCTGCTTCACCACTCCTGCATCACATACACAACATCAGAATCAACCACAACAGTCAGACTCAAAAGCAACGCTTACCACGACAGATATCCTAGAAACTCCCTTACTTACCTCTCCGAGAGGATGACTGAATCATCCATCCTACACAAAATACAAACCATGATCCAAAAACCTTGCAATGAATAATCAAAGTCAGCAGTCCATATCTTCGCAAAACAAGTCTTGGTGCTCAGTAAAACTTACCTTCTGTCATCAACATTCCTGCATCATCTACACAACATCGGAATCAACCACAACAGTCAGACTCAAAACCAACCTTCCATCACAGCATACTTTCAAAACTCGCACACTTACCTTCGCTCCACACAATACACACCATGACTCAATAGGCTTCCAATGAAAAATATCGCATCAACGGAAATAGTCAGACTCAAAACCAACCTTCCCTCGCTGCTTACTTTCAAAACTCGCACACTTACTTTACCTGTTCCATCCTGCACACAATAAAAACCATAAATCACGTAATCGTGTAGCCAAGAAAAGTAGTCAGCATTCCGCATCTTCGCACAACCGGTCTGGGCGCCCAATGTGACTTACCTTCCGTCATCACTATTCCTCCATCACCTACGCAACATCGGATTCAATCGCAACAGTCAGATTGAAAACCAACGTTTCCCTCGCTACATACCCTGAGAACTCGCAAATGTACCTCTCATCCATCCTACACACAATACAAACCATGATCCAAAAACCTTGCAATTAACAATAATCATAGTCAGCAGTCCATATCTTCGCAAAGCACATCTTGGCACTCAATGAAACTTACCTTCCGTCATCAACATTCCTGCATCATCTACACAACATCGGAATCAACCACAACAGTCAGACTCAAAATCAACCTTCCCTCACAGCATACTTTCAAAACTTCACGTACCTCTCTTCCATCCTCCGCTCAATACACACCATCAGTCAACAGGCTTCCCATGAAAAATATCGCATCAACGGAAATAGTCAGACTCAAAACCCACGCTTCCCTCAACGCATACCCTCGAGGGTAGAGGATGGAACGAAGGTACGTGCGCGAATCTTGATCAAGATTCGCGCACGTACAAAGCAAAGTCGGTCAAAGAAGATCAGTCGGTGATGAGGGCGGAGTGGAGCCTGCGGCGTCGACCGGACAGCTTTCTGCGTCCGCTTAAGTCTTGCTGTGCATACTCGAAATCATCGCCGGCAGTGAGATTGAGTATGGCCCAAGCCATGGTCTCTGATTCCCCGAACAAAGAGATCCGGATCGAGAACAACGAATATAAACATATAATCATATATATGAGAATCCATTTGCTTTCCTTACATGATCTGTGGCATATCCGCTGTAAAGCACATTCAGATTCCACGAAGTTTGGAAATAAAAAAGTTTATTATTACAAATGAATTAATTGAAAATTCATCTCCCAGGGCAGTCGTTCGTCCTTCCATGCACACGTTGCCAGCACGCAATGTGATGTAACAGTTGGAAATGATTGAACTCTCGGTTAAATTCCACCGTTGGGATGTCAGCTGGAGTGAGCACAAAACTACTACCCAAAAAACTACGAACACGTTACATTCCAAGTCTCGAAAGCACCACAAAAATAAAATTGGTCGCATCTGGACGGCACAGTCTCCCCTGTTCAGCTCGCAATCCTCCCTTTTGCGTCAAAACTCGACATGGAATGCAAGTATGAAGGGTGCTTCTACTACTGCGTAGATGCTTATGCGCTCGCGCTGCATGAGCGAACGTGTCGCTACCGTTTCAACCCCTCTCCCCAACATTTCAACAACGCTCGTGTCCCTGCCGTCACCCATGAGCCTGCTCGAAACGGCGACCATGATTCCCCGCAACCCAGCTCCCCAGACCCAGAATCTGGTCGTGCTTCCTCCAGCGACTCACCCTGTGACGCTTCACTGCCACCAACCTCAACCCCCTCCCGCGCAGACCTCCTCGTGCAATCCCTCGCCGCCAGTCTCACAACCCTCGAGTACAAGGCCGGCGCTGGCCGCGTGAGCGAAGTCATCACCATCCTACAAGACCCCGCATTCTCCCTAGAAAAGTTCAACAGCGCCGTTCGCACCGTAGAAGAATGTCGCCACGTTACCGCTTCCATGGTCGAAACACATTTCCGCACCGAAGGTTACAAGAGCCACATCATTCCAGACAAAACTGGTAAGTACTCGGCACAGCTGTACCTCCGCGACCCAGTCGACATGCTCCGCAGGCAGTTAGCACTGGCTAACGACCAAAATACTCTCTTCCACCCCTCCCCACAGACCGCCCCAGACGGCACCGCAATATTTTCTCATCCCCTACACACAGAATTCGCGAAAACGCTGCACCAGGTTACTAGACAGCGCGTGCAGCTCTCGGAAGATCCACAGGTCGTATGGGCAGAGGAAAATGATCCCACCGCTTCCTCCTTTGCCGGCCTCCTCCAAGTGTACTCCGACAAGAGCAGCACAAGCCTCAAGAGCTCCGCAATCGTCGCATACCCCATACACGTCACACTGCTCAACTTCTCCGCCCCCCTCCGTCGCCACTGCATCCGTACCGGCCTCACCATCGTCGGGTATCTTCCGTACATTGTTAACCCTTCGTCCAACGCCTTGTTCGGTGATGAAATGCCGACAACCTCTAGTTCTGCTAGTCGCGCTCGCAAAATTGATATTCTTCATAAAGCACTCGAAAAAGTGTTTTCGTCCCTATCCACCGCGTTCTCTTCCGGGTTCCCCTGCACAGACTCCACTGCAACTGCCCGCCAATGCTTTCCCATCCTAGCCAATTATTGCTGCGACTTTCCAGAGGCCAAAGAGCTCTCATGCACTCGCAACAGCACTACCACCACACATCCCTGCCACCGCTGCTACATCCCCGCCACTCAACTTGAATCCAGCGCGCCACACCAGCCCCGCTCCCTCGATGATACACGCTCTGCACGCCAAGAGAGCGCTCAGGAGCATACAACTGCTCCGCTCGAAGCTCTCTCCCTCCTCGAACAACACTCTGTCCTCGAATCGACCGCTCTTTTACCCACCAACAGTCCCCTAGACCCCTACAACATTTTCTCCTTCGAGCCTCTGCACAATCTCCACCTCGGCATCTCAAAGCTCATCAAACAGTGCATTGTCCACCGCCTCAGCTCCCCAGACCTCACCACCACTGCCTCCCATTCCGGGACACCTCGCACCTTCAAGAAGGTGAAAAAATCCATCCTCGCCGGCTCAAACAGCATTCTGTCCGCTATCGAACGCGACTACTACATCACCGGTCTTCATGTCGACTTCTCCAAGGGTGAGAAGGGCACCAATTTGAACGGCCTCTTCACGGAGGACGGCATACGCGGCATGCTCGCAGCCAAAGACTATCACCATGTCGACATGGTGTTCCCTTTCATCGCAGCATTCATTGACACATGCTGTGACGAAGTAGATACAGCCCCCCTCACTTCCATCTGCACGCAATACTCTGACCTCGTCGCATGGGTCATGAAACGCGGTCGCATCAAGCACTGGACTGCCGCCGAACTAGAAAGCCTCCAGAACTCCATTTCCTATTTCAAACAATCAATGCTCTCCACCCTCGGCCCATTCCACACCACAGGTCTCAAAACTTTCAAGTTCCATCTTCTAGACCATCTTCCCGGTGACTTGCAGAGATATGGCGCCCTGGAACACATTGATGCAGGCCCCTACGAACACTCGCATCTTCTGTTCAAACAGAGTTATAGGAAAACCTCTCGAAGGCGCTCCACAGCCATGGAAGAGACTATTCGCCACATGGAATTCTCCTTGGCCACTCCAACTGGTCATACCCCATCGAACACATTGGGAAACGCACGCATGATATCGCCCACAGACGGTGCAGTACTCGTTCGCGACGGATTCACCGTTGCACTGCACGACTTTGCCTCCCTGCTGCCCGATGCAACCCTCCTCGTTGCAGATATCGACGGACAGCCCGATCCTGCCACTCTTTTGCCGCTGCACAACTCCTCGTTCCCGTCTGGCACCATAACGCTATTCCAGCAACTCGGTGACACAGCTGCACAAGCGTTCCTCACCCTCGCTAGACTGCGCGCCACGGCAGAAGGCCCTCCAATACATGACATGGACATTTCCGTCACCGTGGTAAAGTCCGCCTACGTCATGGGAGGGTACGTCCCAGATGCCGACGACTTTGACCCGCACAGTGGCATGCTTCGCCCCACAAACGTGTCGAGGCACAAGCAGCAGCGCGTCTTTGCAACTTCATCGTTCGGCCCCGCAAAGAGATCGCAGTACTCCTTTGTCGTCATCTCCGGAACTGCCGATGACTACAGAACCATATGGGTAGGGCGCGTCCTGGCACTGGTACGCCTGCAGTCTCCAAACCTGTTTCAACCTGTAGAACTCGCTTTCGTTCAGTATATGACCTGCTTTGCCCCAAAAACCGCTGTGGAAAAATCACTTGGGTGCATTTGTTTAAAGTGGTCCACATGGGACCCGGACAACGGATCCGTTGACAGCAATGACACTGCATCCCACAGTGCAGGTGGTCCTTGGTTTGACCTCATTCCTGCATCTACTATATCTGGCACCGTGCACATCGTACGAAGTAACTTTCCAGTCAAGCCATTTACGAAACAAATGCACTGGTCGGACCACCGTTTCTATCTCAACCGCTTCTACACCAACACTGATTACCAATTCACAGATGATAATGAAGAAGAATAAATCTAAATCGCAGCACTCTATTGATAATGTACTACATGATAAACCTTCTAGTCAACGTCACATTTACTGCACTAATTTCAACCATCCTCCATTACGCCAAAACCGTTATCAGCAGTGGCTGCATGGCGCCGCTCCATGCCCCCATACTGTGGGGCATTGATTTCGACATTCAGGTTTGCAGTCAGGTGTCCAGCATATGGGTCAACGACGAAAAGTTCTGCGCCAATTAGTCCTTGCGCAATCACACAATCCATTACAGCACCGAGGTTTGACGTAATATGCGATTGAATCCAATCCTCGGACACTAGAACAAGTGATGAGCAGCGGTTTACATCATCAACGACATGAACAATTCCAGACCCCTCTCCGCTTTGCCACACTTCAACAGCCTCTCTCGTCACAGTACGGCTTGCAAACACATGCCGTGACTGTGCACTAGTCCGCTGTTCGCTCTCGACAACGTCCGTTTCTTCCCTTGCTTGCGAGCCTTGGAGACAAGACATGCAGTACACCACCATACCAACTAATTGCTGAAAAGCTACCCCCACATATTGACTGTACCGCCTTGTAAACTCCTTCTGCCGTGCACCTCCTTTCCCCTTCGGTTCATCCAAACACTCCACAGTAGTCACTAGCCAAGCATCCAGGCGCGCCAGCGTTAGTATGCTCGTCTCTATGTCCATTACTTGTTCTGGTCGTATCGAATAACCCCTGAAGATGTCCAGCACATTCACAGCTACTCGGTTGTTAAACCATGCATCACCATTCACTTCCATTTCGAAGCTGTCAGGAACCAAGCCTTTGCTGTATCGCAGCTCTGAGAACGGTGCCGTTCGCCACCTCCCCATATCCAAATCACCGTTACTTTCCCGTTTCAAAAGCTTCTCAGACGCTTCGCGCTTTTGTTCCTCTCGCTCGTCCATCTCAGCTCGCGTCGTCAGCATCGTGCATCTAGACATTAATTTCGTGTACCCCAGCGAACCGAACAATCTGTCCCTCGCATTACGCTTCCGTGCACTCATCACGTCGGACAGTTTCTGCGTCACCTTCACTTTCAATTCCTTGCTCCCCGCCACAGCCTCTTGACAGCACACACGCTGCTCCTCATCGGAAAACACATCACACCACGGACTTTGACGCAGTACGTGTCGCACCAAGTCATTCAGCAGATCACTCTCGTCCCTGTACGAAGGTGTATACCACTGCAGATTCTTGATGATATAGCCCGGAGGGGTAGCAATATATCCTACACCGTTTTCGCTCCAAAGTGCCCCTTCTACCGGCTCTACCTCGATGGTACGTCCAGTCCAACGTCTCTGCGTTTGTTCCGCTATAGGGTCCAGCTCCATAGTCTCGTTCTTGCACCACTTTGTCAGGTTTTCCTCAACCGCCCTAAGAACTCCAAGGTATTTCACAGGAATGGCTTTCTGTATTTTCGACTTACCGCCACCGTGATCACTGATTCTACCTGTTCTCGCAATTGCAGTAAGGCTGGCATTTTCCGCCTGCAGAGTCTTCACCTTAGCCTCCAACGCAACAATCTCCGTGGTGAGCGCCTTGTTTGCTATGTCCTGGCTAAACACTTTTTTTTCCAGCTCCGCGATCTTCTTCTTCTGCGCATTGATGCGACTCGCCATTAAATCGATGGATTCCGGCGGATGCAACCTCTCTGCCCTCACCGTCCCCCCATCTCCCACGCTATCGGGAATATGATGTCCTCCATCGCCAATAGCCTGACGTCGCGGGGGCGTTACGCGCATATTTGGCACCAATGACACTCTGTTGTGACGAGGCCCGCACTCCGGCTGCTCTCTCCCCTCAGTACCACCTGACCGCCGATGATAGTTGGCATCCTGTGAACGTTGCTCAGAAACAACATCCCTTGCCGCTATCCTCGGGTCCCTGACTGCATTACCTGCTGGGGCTGATGTACTCGGCATAGTTGGCGCAGTGGGGGTCACAGCCTCCAGTGTGTCGGAACCCCCGGCTGGGACTCCGTCTGCAGCACCTCCGCATCTGCCAACCCGGGAGGAACTACCTTTGCCATAGCACTCTGCCGCAATTCCAACATGTTTTGAGCCACTATCATGTCATCATCATGATGTTCACTGTCCCTGCGAGCACGCTTGCCTCGGTCAAGCCCCATCTCTCTCCGCGCCGTTCCTCCTTCCTCACTTTCTCGCTGCGGATCCCCAGTTCTGCGCCGGTCCGTCTTGCGACTACCGGACCGCGGTTCAATGCTGCCGGTAGGCCCAGACCGCTTCTTCGCACGGGATTGTCGGGCACTCGATACAGCAGCTGCTGACCGGGTTTTCTGGAGGCCCGGAGGCTTTGGAGCTTTCTTCGCAATACGCGGCGGCATAATGAAGCTTTCCCGGAAGCGATGGAACGATTGAGTTGCACGAGATACAAAAAAGATTGCTGTATAGTGTCGGTAACCACAACGGTCTGCGATGAACGTTCAGGTCAGGTCAAGTACCGGATAATACGCCAACAGCCCAGATTGTATACGGTAGGCAGTCATCAACAGTATTTAATGAGGTACAATTACAGCTGTCGAGCTAGGCCGCGAGCACCCCTATGTCCGGAAGACGTCCTGATTTGAATTAAAATTTGGGCTATTCTCAAAAACATGCACATGTGAACATGTTTTTGAGATGGGGGTGTGCCGTACGGCACAATCGACCGCCCAAATCGATGTTTTTTGCAATATTTTTTTGTGCCCGAAATTTTAGAATTTCTGGGCTGGCCAGCAATGCAATCGAGCTGGACATCCACCGGACGTCCATTTCAGGTTGGTCGTGAGAGAGCGGGGCGGGACCATGATGGAACAAGGACCAAGACCTGTCCCTGGCGTATTGAGCCTGAAATTGACCCTTCGTCAGACGCCATTTAGCCTTACAGTTGGTGCTTACAGAAGCCAGTGATGACCCCGCTCGGGGCGGCGGTCGGTTCCTGGGGCCGTTGTGGCCAAATTAGACACCCTGATTTGAATTAAAATTTGGGCTATTCTCAAAAACATGCACATGTGAACATGTTTTTGAAATGGGGGTGTGCCGTACGGCACAATCGGCCGCCCAAATCAAGGTTTTTTACAATATTTTTGCTGCCCGAAATTCTACAATTTCTGGGCTGGCCAGTAATGCATTAGCTATGTGCTCTAAACCGATTCTAACAAGCAGAAAGAATCCTCTCCTTCATGACGATGCTCTCGAATTGAGTGCAATGCAACGGACTCCCTCCAGGAGAACGACAAAGCATCGTCTTTTGCAAGACATTTTCGTACGAAAAATAATCGAAACACATATTTGACTTTAACCTAACAGCTATCGCGAGCACCGTACTCAGCTAAATTTCCTCTGTAATTTCCTTCCTCCAACCAATCAATAGCCGCTTGGTCACAGGCTTAAAAGCCTTCCACTATTTGTCCTATCCATCGAAGAGGGTTCGATCCAGGCCTTGATGGGTGTGGAACCCGAGAACTTGAAAATGGAACATATTGCGACAGAGATGAGATGTCATTCTCTTTCGTTTACTTTTTTCTAACAAGATTCTAAACGTCTACGCAGCGGAACGAACCCAATGTCGTCCGTCCGTTTTCAGCCCGGTGAGATGTTTTTGCCATTAACGGAGGTGGAGGCGGCTATGGAGGAAGCCTGCGGTTCGGGTATTCTTTCCATTAACGGAGGTGGAGGTGGCGGCTTTGGAGGAAGCCTGGAGAACATGTGAGATGTCAGTACCCATGGATCACAAGAAAAACATGTAGAGGTCCAGTTTGGATATTGTTGCCATTAACGGAGGCGGAGGAGGCGGCTACGGTGGAAGCCTGGAGAGCATGTGAGATGTCAGTACCCATGGATCACATGAAGAACATGTTGAGGTGCGGTTCGGATATTCTTTCCATTAACGGAGGCGGAGGAGGCGGCTACGGTGGAAGCCTGGAGAAGAATAGAATAGTCCTATACCCATGGATCACAAGTAGACGTAGTTGGGCTCCTTTTCGAAGCCCATTCGTCTCTTGAATAAATTTAGCACCCAAATCATATACGATTGCCGAGTTGACACCCCGTATGTCTCGTTGGTAGAAATAGCAGGGGTTCCACCACTCAGCTGGCGGGAAGTAGTTACTGATTATATGAGATATGGCTTAGCTCCCGCCAAAACCGATAGCTCTGGGCTCAGGTTCTCCAAATGTGGTTATACGAATGTGTTCTGACAATGGTAGAAGACGAATATCTGCATCCTGCTTTGAATTAAAATTTGGGCTATTCTCAAAAACATGCACATGTGAACATGTTTTTGAGATGGGGGTGTGCCGTACGGCACAATCGACCGCCGAAATCGATGTTTTTTGCAATATTTTTTCTGCCCGAAATTGTAGAATTTCTGGGCTGGCCAGCAATGCATCTGAGTCGGACATCCCCACGTCCAGTGGCCGTCCGGATGTCGCTCACCTGGTAAGCGTGAGGCACCTGTGTCAACCTATGTGACTGGCGGCCTTGCAGTACAACACTCAAAGGCAGGGAATCACAATCTTTTTAAAATTTTTTCTCTACCACGTATCCGTCACAACTTATTACCTACACCGGTTACGGGTTTCAAGACCTTTCCAGTGCTGTGTACCCGTATACTCTGTTCCGTTCGATATCAACCAGTGTTCCTCACGAAAGAGTGCAAACGTCACGAGATACGTCGTCAAATTTGACTGTCTCGCCGAGCGGTCGCCATCCTGTACCGAATTTTCCACTCATTCCATTATGACGAATAAGCGCAGGCGCAACAGCAATCCGATCGTTGACGACGCAACCGTGCCAATTCTGCGCGAACCCGCTAGCCCTTGGGAGGATTCTAGTGACATGGGTACACGTCGAAACGTAGGTCGCGCCGCCCGCGAAACTACTCTCGCTGGCAAAGACTTCCTCCGCCTCTTGCTGGATTTATTCGCCCACTCAAGTTTCGCAGACTTGACGGACAAGCCGGGAGGTTTCACATACGCGGACCTTGGCGCTTGGGTTGCGCAGGGCACGGAAGAACAATTTGTGGCGCTGCAAGGTCGACTCAGCATGTCCTTCAGCGGTCGTTCGAAGAATGCTGGAGTCGAGGCGGATGTTGCCGAAATCGTCATGGCAGAGATGAACGTTGAGCGAGCCAAGCAGATTGTTCGTCTGGCATTACCCATTGCCGAGTTTTCAAGACAGGATGAGCGTATCGGGCAATGGGTTGAGCACTGCATCCTTTCTGGGATCGTGCCGCAGACCTTCCTTATTGGATGTAACATGCTTCCTTCGCCACTACAGGCGCCGCAGCGCGGGGAACCAAGCGCCTTCGTTCTTGCTCCACCGGAAACGTTCGAGGTATTGATGTATTTCCAAGCGTTGTCTATCATCCGAAATCACAACAAGAACCTGCCGCGTCGCCGAATAGGAGATGCGGCCGAAGAGGGGAACGAAGCCGCACGCGTCCCAGCCCATCGGAAAAGCACTAATCGAGCTTGTTACGTGGTTCAAGTTTTATACCATGCTTGGACCGATGTGGCCTACGCCGCAAAGTTTTCCAGCTTCGAAGAGTTGATGGCGCCGTACATCATTTTCGACAGCAGTGAGCATTGGTTTGACGTGCTCGATGAAGGTCTATTCGCACCGATGGAGCAGAAGCTAGATCTCTACCACAACAAAGCTCCCCTATCTCATCCTGATGGATATGGTGGAAAAGTAGAGACAAGAACCAGTGCGCAGCACAGTGCATTTAGGGACCTTGTGAGGAAGTTCTTCGACCGGTTGCAGTTTCTTATCGTCAACCCGGACCTGTACACCTGGCCGGAGTCCGACCGCTGGGGGGCACTGGAAATATACTTCTCAAGCGGAAATCCGGACAAGCTGCCAGCGTATTTTGACACCCTCGACGAAGACGTTATGGCTGTCCTCCGCCCGGCACCACAAGCCGCGGACGCAGAAAAGGTCCCCAAGCCGGTTGATGACACTCCCACTCGTCGCAACACAGGAGGGAGAGGTTTGGTTCCGTCGACAAGACACACAACCAGGCTTCAACTTGGACCTGGGAGGACCAGTCTTACTGCCCAAGGGCCGTCTCCCCCGTCACCGTCACCCCATGCGACAGAAGAGCAGGAAAGTGAAGGGCAGGCTCTCGCAAAGGACTTTCTTTCGAAAATGAGTCAGTATTGCCGGGTGTACGACGTCCCTTTCGAAGATTTGGTCAGTGCCGACGAGAGCCGAGAACACGTGCCCATCACGGGCAACGTTCAGCTCATTCTGACTGATCCGCCCTACAATGTTCGTCGTAAGAGGAACGATTCCAACTCTTCGTACGACAGGCTAACTGCAGAAGATATGCAGGCTAGCATCGAAGTGTTTGACGAGCTGTTGCGCCCCGGTGGCCACGGCATCGTGTTCTGCTCGGTTTTGCAGTTCTACGAATGGTTCCATTACTTGGAAACGTACAAAGGACCGCAGTCAGAAGGCCCAACCGATACTGCTGCCAGTGATGACGGGTCGGATGAAGAAGAGGTTACGTCCATGAATTCGGACTCCGAAGCATCGCAGCACAGTGGCGAAGAAAGTGCGGATGAGGAGGAGGACGAGGAGGAGGAGGACGTCGTTCGGAATTCAGTTTTCTTCGTTGACGAGGTACCTCTGTTGTTTGTCCGACTACCTGGGCACCTCTATCAAATGCCGGGGCGGAAGAGGTACCAACGCATGAACATGGCAGAGGTCGCTATCCACTTCTGGAAGCGAGGTGTTCCGTTCAAGACCGGAAGCGAGATGGTGGCCTATAGGAACCACGGATACATGGACGGCACGTACCCGGCGTGGTGCAACGTCACCATCAATATGCCCGCCATCGATTCGAATGAGATGGTGTGGCGAACAAGGAGCACAACCGGTGCTACGGTCAGAGTTCGTGCAGAGCAGAAGAGCGTCGCTCTCATGATGGAGTTGATCAGCCAGCATTCACAGCCTGGTGATATTGTTGTCGATCCATTCTCTGGCACTTTCGCAACGGGAAAAGCAGCTATGAGCTTGCCTGAGCACCGTGTTTTCGTCGGCAGTGACATGGACAAATTGTGTGTGGTACGATCGCTTCCAAAGCTGTGTGCAGTCATGTCACGTGTAATTCTTTCAAACAACACTGACATGAGGGTCACGACAGAAGCGAAACAGAGTGCTGAGAAGTTCTTGGCGTCCCCCTCTGTCACGATGCGTACGCAGAGGGAACGCAGGATCATCGAACCCCCACCTGGCCTTCCCCTGTACCAGAGGTTCCCGAAATATATTCGGCAGTACCTCTGGCAGCTGTGCCCAGAGTCGATTGCGTCGCGCGAGCACATGGAGAAACCGGTACATTATTGGCCACCTTCCCTGCGCCGCTGGTTGCAAACTGAAAACCCTCGCGTGATGCGGGCACACGATTGTGTTGCGAAAAAATTGAGCGTTCGACCATCGCTGATTAAGCATCCAAATGCAGGAAGAGGGCTCTTCGCTGAACAGACATTTAATGTTGGTGACGAAGTATGTGCATACTACGGAACTGTTGTGTACTCTGATATGAGCAAGGAGTCGATGAGGTTCGCGTACGGAGAGGGTCACATGGCGATAACGAAGGAAACATTCTTGATGTATGCTATCAAGCTGTATGCAACAGCGGAGGACGACGAAAACATCGAGCATCCAATTTGGATTGTTCCGGCTCCGTTCTGTTCGGCGCAGTTCATCAACGACCCGCGGTATTTGCGAGGTGAGGACACTCCGGCGGAAGACACCAGGCGGATGGCCAACGTCGAGTTTGTCGAGAACTACAGCAGCGGTTCGACGGGGAAGAAGCTCAAGGCGAAGGACCTAGAAAATCCGAAGATCATTGTAGTACGTGCAATCCGCGATATCCGTCCGGGGCAGGAGCTCTACGTTCATTATGGGACAGCGTTTAGAGCATGGAATTAGGGTCACGAAAGATGTTTTCATTTCGACTACAAATAAAGCTACGTTCCAGAGTTGAAGTATATCATATAATGCAGAATGTCCAGCCACCATTAGTCCAGGGTGAAACCTATTCGGCAGTACTCGCCTGTCAAAAACCAATCGTTCACACTCTAGGTGCACTTCGTCCGAGCAGTGAACCTGACTGCTTGGTTGCTGTTATGCGTGCAGATGCAAAATACAAGACCAAGTTGAAATGGACGCCCGGTGGATGTCCAGCTCAGTTGCATTGCTGTCCAGCCCAGAAATTCTACAATTCAGGGCAGAAAAAATATTGCAAAAAACATCGATTTCAGCGGGTCGATTGTGCCGTACGGCACACCCCCATCTCAAAAACATGTTCACATGTGCATGTTTTTGAGAATAGCCCAAATTTTAATTCAAATCAGGGGTCGTTTGTCTAATTTGGCCACAACGGCCCCAGGAACCGGCCGCCGCCCCGAGCGGGGTCATCACTGGCTTCTGTAAGCACTAACTGTGAGGCTAAATGGCGCCGGAAGATGGGCCGATTGCAGGCTTCAAGCCTAAGTTATGCTAGGGAGAAATCTTCTTCCGTGTTTCATCATGGTCCCGCCTTACTCCCTCAACAGAAACACTACTCACCCATCACGTTACTCATATTCCGTGCACTTTATATTAGTAGTGAACCCGCCTGCTTAGTTGCTGCAATGCGTGGATGTAGGCAGCACACGACCAACCTGAAATGGACGTCCGGTGGATGTCCATCTCAGATGCACTGCTGGCCAGCCCAGAAATTCTAAAATTTCGGGCACAAAAAATCTTGCAAAAATCAACGATTTGGGCGGGTCGATTGTGCCGTACGGCACACCCCCATCTCAAAAACATGTTCACATGTGCATGTTTTTGAGAATAGCCCAAATTTTAACTCAAATCAGGGTGTTCCCCGGATAAAGGGGTGCTCGCAGCCGCCCCAAAAGCCGCCTAGCTTGACAGCTGTAATTTTAACACATTACACATCAAGGACACTGCCTGCTTCACGCCACCTCGTCAGGTTTCGAGAGCCCGACTCGGGCCCGTTCTGAACGGACACTCACATCTCGATTGCCTGTCTTGCATTCCAGCGGTCACGATAGGTGTGTACCTAACAAAATTTCGGTTGTATTGTGTTATTATTTCCAGCGATTGGCGTTCACGACCATTCTTCAACTTAACGTGAAACATACCATCCACATCACTCGAATACGTCAACGTCAACCATCTCTTTTCCTTTCCAACTCAACAACCATGGCGGATACGCATTTCAGCAGTTTGTTTTCAACGGTTTGCGGCGATCAAGTGAGCGCGTCAGCGGAGTCGCGCGGACTCAAGCGCGGCGTCGATGTCGACTTGTTTGCGGACGTGGACGGTGCGGCTGTGCATATTGGGACGGCTTCGGTGAGCACTGCTGGTGGCGATGTTGGCCTTCCGCGCACGCTGCACAACCACAAGCTGCCGGAAACCGACGAGGCCGACTATATCGTCGTGCGCAACATTGCGACTAAGGACAAGTTCAAGGACCTCCCGTTCCCGTACATGTTTGATGGCGCCGAGGGACCGCCGGAGACGATGGGTGGAGCATACGCCGCGGCGTTTTACCCTTGGGATACTCGGATGATGCGCCCCGCTGCGGAGGATGGCTCTAGCGACATTCGTACCCCTGCTGCAGCGTCAAACTTCAACGCAGCGACGAACCAGGCCAGCTCGGGACGGATGCCCAGTACCGGTCCAGCAGGCGAAATCACTGGTTCGGGGGGTACGAAGCATCCAGCACGCTCCGTCCCGGTTTCGGGAGGCACGAAGCGCCCTGCTCGCTCTGCCAGAGCCTCCAGTGGAGGCACGAAGCACCCTGCTCGCTCCAACGTCACCGAAGCTACTACGCAGGACGTAACCGAGGTGGACGACGAACCGGAGGTGGCGGAAAGCATTCGTGAGCAGCAGGGGACGCAAATTATGGTGCCCAAGTTTGTGACGTCGGATTACGTCGGAGAAGGAGCGACTGTGTTGGTGAGGCAGCTAGTGGAACCGGCCGTGACCCTTCGCGATGTCAAAGAAGACCACGTGGAGGACCTGCGCAACAATATGTTGGCGGTGGGGTATGTGAGCTCTTCGCGTATCACTGTGACGGTGCTGAGGTCGCAGAACACGCATTTGTCCGCCGACACGCGTCTGTTCCAGAATGGCAAATTCCATGCCAATGCGAACGTGACCGTGATCGACGGACTGCATCGTCTCAATGCTATGCATAGCATTGCGGATGACTTCACGCGCCTCACCCGTATGCACAGAACCAAGCTGCCACAGGAGGCAAACCGCTTGCGCTGGGTTACTCAGCCTCTGGATGTGTACTACCTTCGCCGCAAGGACGACAGTGATCTCCAGCCTCATGAGATCATCCACAAGAGTGCAGAGTCGAACCATACGACTGGGACGCAACTGACGGAGCGCTCCCTGGTTCGAATCTTGTCGTCCATCCAGCAGTTCATCCGTACGATTGCTGTTGCAAACAACGTGGAAAACGCTGGCGACTTGCGTGAGTCTGATGTCATCCGAACATTGTTCGAGGCGCAGTTCATGGGGATGATGAATTCGACGAACACGGCTCGGCGGTGGACGCGTTTGGCTATAGCAACGCTGAAGCATCCTGTTCTCGACGACGTGTTGCGTGAGCTGAACAATTCCGAGCGCCGCAACGAGATTGGGATAACGCACCTGGACCACAAGATAGTGCGCGAGTTGCTGGAAGAAAACTTTGTCTTCGTCTTGCGTGGTCTTTCGGAGTACTTGAACCCTGCTCATGGCGGACGTCCGGATGGACGCTTTGACGTGAACGACTTTTATACATACGTCCGTCGCGTGACTGCAATAGCAAATTCTCTGTACGCTGCGTTTGGGCGCCCAAAGAGTATTATGCGCAAGTCATTTCTGAGCACAGAGATGGCAATTGGGTCGGTTAAGCAGCCGAAGGAGTTGCAATGGCATCTCACCAATGCCATTGCAATGTATAGAGGGGACGACCGGAGCAGTGAGGTTCGAATGCGACGGAGAACCACGCGTTTACAGGATTTGGAAACGAACTTGAAAGAGTTTTTCAATCCGACATTGAAGAAGAAGACTAAGGCTCGACGCAAACGCCGCCCTTCTGCTGCCAATGTGAGACTCACTCACAAGAAGCAGCGGAATGTCGAACATGAGCCTGCTTCGCATGGCATCCGCCGCCGTTCACAGCGACTTCGCTCGACGGGGAGCACACGCCTCGAGGAAGAAGAGCCGGTTGTGGTACAACAATCCGCCGGGGAAGAAGAGCAGGCCGTTGTTGATAAACCCACCGATCAACAACAAGCCACTGCTTCCGGTGATGAGGTTGACGAAGACTCCGCCCGTTCCCCCGATTCTGCCGTTGAGATTGTCCCCCAAGATAACCAACGTGCTGGTGCGACTCCCTCCAACCAAGAATCTGTCCATACCGCTTCGGACGAGGAAGACAAACAGGGTGCAGACGAGGGCCAAGTCGAAAGCAAGGGGGTCCGCGAAGTGACAATTACATTCACTGTTCCGGAAGGAGTGGAAGTCGATGAAGACGGTTACATCGTTCGTGACTCTCCTTCTGAAGACGACCTCCTCTTCGACGACCGTATGCCGTCTCTTCCTGACGATTTCGAAGACCGAGCCGAAGGGCATCATCTGGCGCAGCGTCCCGCGGATGTCATCGCATCGGTGAGGGTTGGCTGTCTGCCCCCGATTGAGCTCAGGTTGTTATTGGAGAGTGTGGAAATCGATGAGGAGGGCAGAGAGGTGAGGTATTTGAAGCAAGTGGCGATGGACCCTGTGTTTGAGGGGCTGCATATTCCGGAAGAACATCGGGCTCGTGTGCTATTCGAAATCGATCACGTCTATCCGATGTTCTTCGCAGCGTGGAAGATGGCTGCCAAGGCGATGTGTGAGCCTACATCGACGTTTCTACCCTCGAGGCTGGACTTCGCTCAGGTTGCGCGAATGTCTACAAGCTGGAAGGATTCGTATGAGGCCGGCACTGGTATGGCGTACTTCCACAATTGCCGAACGGAAATCAACGAGCGAGGGTATACGGTGATGCACAATTTCGCGGATGTAAGCTACCTAGATGCGTCGGACAAGTTCCCATTTGACTTGGGTCTCATGGAAGAAATTCCTAACCAGGAATTGTTTCGGTACTTTTTGGGAACGTGGGAGGGGGAGCAGGTGCACAAGGACCCTGGGAACCGGCAGCTGTGGAGTCCCATTGTCAATACGGGGGACGATGAAACAGACGAGAAGAACCGGAATGAGGGGAGGGCTCGCTTCACGTCTACGCGCCACTGCCTGGTTGACTATGCCGAGAACGATGAGACGCATATCGACCGGTTCAAGTTTGTGACGCGGCGAGCCCTGCTGGATGTGTGGTTGGGAATCCTTGTCCGGCTGACAGGGCTGGAGGAGTGCGGTTTACCGGGAGAAAAACTTGTCATGCCGGCATCTGGGGGACGGTTTTTGATAACGGGAAAGGGGTGTCCTCGGCAGGTCCCACACAATGATTTCCCTGTTCCTCCTCGCGACCGCAAAGATCAACTTCCGGGTTACTTTGTTATTGCCAACGGAGATGACCCATTCCCTATCTGGGTGTGTCCAGGGTCCCACAAGTACGTCTTTTCCAAAGCGCTGGAATTAGATATGTACGCCAAGACGATGAAGCTGAAGAAGGTAATCGTTCCGCCACGTTCAGTCTTCATCGGTCACGGCCATGTACAACATGCCGGGGCAGGGCATGTCGACAGAGTTGTGTCACACACGACAACGAGGTATCACACGTATTTCAGGAATGCGTCGTATCCGATTCCCGACAATGTTTCGTTTGGTTTCATCAGGCGGTTGGGATTCGAAGAAGAAGTCATCGCCAATGCTCCGCGCCGGTCTGCAAGGCAAAGTCAACCGGCACCTGTCAATGTTCGCCACAAGACAGTTGTTCCCATCCCGGTCAAGAAAGATGGTAGGCCGAAGACAGGGCAGCTCCGAATGATGCGGATGAAGACGACAGAACCTCGCAAGGATGTAATGCACACACCGAGTGTGGCCCCGGTAGTGCCTCTTCTGCCGGGACAACCTGGATATCTAGTTCACTATCATAGTGAGGACGAAGAGGAAGAACAGTTTTCCGACGGCTAGATATCTTAACAACAACTACTTTAGCAAACAATTATCGAGAATATAATCATCTCCTTTATCACTTTCAATCTATGAACCTACTATAATGCACTTCCGTTCCATGCTTTCAAACTAGATTGTCCATTCCCTAGTGGGTTGGAGCATGATTCCAGGACGATTCCCTCACATCTCTAGACTCGATGGTCTATGCTAGAAATAGCAGAACAATTGGGTTTATACGTGCTTCATCGCCAACTTGCTTCTGGTAATGGCTGGACGTGCACGATACACGATCACCTGAAATGGACGTCCGGTGGATGTCCAACTCAGATGCATTCCTGGCCGGCCCAGAAATTCTACAATTTCGGGCACAAAAAAATATTGCAAAAAACATCGATTTGGGCGGTCGATTGTGCCGTACGGCACACCCCCATCTCAAAAACATGTTCACATGTGCATGTTTTTGAGAATAGCCCAAATTTTAATTCAAATCAGGGTGTCTAATTTGGCCACAACGGCCCCAGGCACCGGAACCGCCGCCCCGAGCGGGGTCATCACTGGCTTCTGTAAGCACTAACTGTAAGGCTAAATGGCGCCTAACGATGGGTCGATTCCAGGCTTCAAGCCTAAGTTATGCTAGGGTGACATCGTTTCCCCTGTTCCATCATGGTCCTGCCTTACTCCTCCACGACAAACACTACTCACCCATCACGTTACTCGTATTCCGTGCACTTTGTATGAGTAGTGAACTCGCCTGCTTAGTTGCTGCAATGCGTGGATGTAGGCAGCACACGACCAACCTGAAATGGACGTCCGGTGGATGTCCATCTCAGATGCACTGCTGGCCAGCCCAGAAATTCTACAATTTCGGGCACAAAAAATCTTGCAAAAATCAACGATTTGGGCGGGTCGATTGTGCCGTACGGCACACCCCCATCTCAAAAACATGTTCACATGTGCATGTTTTTGAGAATAGCCCAAATTTTAATTCAAATCAGGGTGTCTAATTTGGCCACAACGGCCCCAGGCACCGGCCACCGGCCCCGATCGGGGCTATCACTGGCTTCTGTAAGCACCAACTGTAAGGCTAAATGGCGTCTGACGAAGGGTCAATTTCAGGCTCAATACGCCAGGGACAGGTCTTGGTCCTTGTTCCATCATGGTCCCGCCCCGCTCTCTCACGACCAACCTGAAATGGACGTCCGGTGGATGTCCAGCTCGATTGCATTGCTGGCCAGCCCAGAAATTCTAAAATTTCGGGCACAGAAAAATATTGCAAAAAACATCGATTTGGGCGGTCGATTGTGCCGTACGGCACACCCCCATCTCAAAAACATGTTCACATGTGCATGTTTTTGAGAATAGCCCAAATTTTAATTCAAATCAGGGTGTCTAATTTGGCCACAACGGCCCCAGGAACCGACCGCCGCCCCGAGCGGGGTCATCACTGGCTTCTGTAAGCACTAACTGTGAGGCTAAATGGCGCCGAAAGATGGGTCGATTCCAGGCTTCAAGCCTAAGTTATGCTAGGTACGCATCTTCTTCCGTGTTTCATAATGGTCCCGCCTTACTCCCTCAACACAAACACTACTCACCTATCACGTTACTCATATTCCGTGTACTTTGTATTAGTAGTGAACCCGCTGGCTTAGTTTCTGCAATGCGTGGATGTAGGCAGCACACGACCAACCTGAAATGGACGTCCGGTGGATGTCCAGCTCAGATGCACTGCTGGCCAGCCCAGAAATTCTAAAATTTCGGGCACAAAAAATCTTGCAAAAATCAACGATTTGGGCGGTCGATTGTGCCGTACGGCACACCCCCATCTCAAAAACATGTTCACATGTGCATGTTTTTGAGAATAGCCCAAATTTTAATTCAAATCAGGGTGTCTAATTTGGCCACAACGGCCCCAGGAACCGACCGCCGGCCCCGATCGGGGGCTATCACTGGCGTCTGTAAGCACCAACTGTAAGCCGGAGCCGGCTGCCGCCCCGATCGGGGCTATCACTGGCTTCTATTAGCACCAACTGTAAGCCAAAATCGCGTCTCACGAAGGGTCGATTTCAGGCTCAACACGTCAGGGAAAGGTCTTGGTCCTTGTTTCATCATGGTCCCGCCCCACCCTCTCGCGACCAACCTGAAATGGACGTCCGGTGGATGTCCAGCTCGATTGCATTGCTGGCCAGCCCAGAAATTCTAAAATTTCCGAAAAATCAATTTGGTGGCCCAGCATCTCCTGTGCCGAAAATTCCCGCACTCAGTTCTGATATACGTCTAGACGTGTTTCCCACTTGTACGCATCAGGGAAGGCGTCACGGAAGGTTGACACTACGCTACTTGTGTACCGCGTCGTCTGAAATAGCGAGTAGTGTTTGTTGTATAGTTGTGGAGTATGCGTCTAGTGGTTTGTAAAGCTTGCAGAACGGGATAGGGATGTGGGTGGCCCTATTTTATGAATACATGAGTACCAATATTCAGGGTTGACAAAGCGGAAAGGCATAGGCTCATACATGTTTGAGATTGCATAGTAGAGAAAATATTTTCATCGAAATTTACATGGAGCTGATGGAGGTTTTAAGGATGAGGTATGAGAGGAAGAAAATTCTTCTGTGGTATGAGGATGTGTTCTGTGGGGGGATGGAATCTTGGGATGGTACAGGGGGAGGTGGAAATGTACGGAGTGCGGGTTTAGAATGGATTGTGATTCGGAGAGGAGTGCCGACAAGCATATTATGGGGATTGGGGAGACGCTGCGGGGTGTTGGGGTAGTGAGGGCGGAGGAGGTGTTTAGGTGGGACCGTAGGAGGGTGCGGTTGAAGGCGCCGAGAGGAGGGGTTTTTAGGAAAGTGAGGAGAAAGAAGGGGAGGGGGTGGCGTCTGTTCTGGCTGTGGTGAGTGGGGATGTGATGGAGAAGAAGGGGGTTATTGTATTTGGGGAGGGAGGGGAGTGGGAGGAAGGGTGCGAAGTGGGGGGTTGATATGTGTTTCAGAGCGGGGAGGTTTCTGGGGATACGGCGGGGGAGCCACCCCGCAGTGCGGGAGCGTGGGCCGGTGGTGGTGGTGTATACGGTATCGAAGATGCGGATGGCGTGGGGGCATGGAGCAGCTGAGGGAGGGAGGGGTGGAGCAGGTCGGGTACGGGATGGGGAGTGAGAGGTTTTGGAAGAGTAAGCTGCAGGGGAAGTTTGTGTAGAGGGCGAAGGAGAGGGGTTGAGGGTAGAGGAGAGAGGGTACTGAAGAACAATACGTTTCAAAGGTGATGGGGGAGAGCATGGTCGAGGAGATAGGGGGTGTTTTGCCCTATTCTGAGGTAGTATGAGGACTGGTTATACGAAATCTGTACGGTAGAGCAGAAAAGTAGGTATGGAATGGAGGTGTGCACCGTGGAAGCGGGGATAGGTATCTGAAAATGCGTGCTAGAGTGGTATTGGGGGTGTTTGAGGTACAGTACGGGGGAGGTGAGCACCAACAGGAAGGGGGTGTGAGCGAGAGGATGAAAAAATTAAAGACGAAATTGGAGTCGACCGACAAGGAAAAATAGAGTGGTCGCCGTGATGGATGCGGACATCCATGTCGAGCACGGCGGCAGAAATTTCTGGGGTCGAAATTTTTGAATTTCTGAACCGGCGCCCGTCCTAGGTGGACATAGACATGGCGGAAGTCCATCCCGAGGGGGACATCCGTGGTACTAGAAACAATGAATGTCGCCCTAGTAATACTAGACGTACTAGACCGCATGGACGTCCGGTTCTAGGCGGACATCCAAAAATACTGGAGAACATGGACGTCCGCCTAGTAATACTAGGTGTACTAGAGGTTGTGGACGTCCGCGTCCATTTCCGAGAACACAGACGGACCCGGGAAACGCCTACGAGGAGTCGTAGCGGGTGGGCCGACTCCTCTCCATCCAACGGATACGCGACGCGCGATGACGCAACCGCCGCGCGAAAAACCGCCTCCGTTACCACCCGAAACAGTGGTCCTGTTTCAGACCCCTACCGCGAACTACAAACTCGAGATACGCGTCGGATATAATCTACGCACGGCCACCGCGGTGACCGCTGTGCTTGATACCGGCGCGGGCCCGAGCCTCATTCGCGAGAACGTATTAGGCGCTGATTGGAAGCGCCACGCTACGCCGCCAACGCTGCGCTGCGCGATTATCGACGCGAATGGACGACGCCTCGCGCCGAACGCGTCATTGCGGCTTAGCGTTCTTCTAGGTGCCCGCGCGCACCTTCAAACTTTCCTGGTGATGCCGCGCTTATCCGTCCCTTGCATTCTGGGAGCAGACTTCATCGACCGCGTGGTTCGGATGATCTATACTGGGCCGCAGCGCGCGTTGCGAACCCGCTATGGGGACCACGTTCCGATGCTCCCACGCACGCCGACGAAACCGCGCCGCGCACCGACCCCCAAGACTACCCGACCAACAGATTTCGCACCAATCCGCGTTGCGCGCCGCACGTCGATCCCGCCGCACGCGACGCAAGCTGTCGAAGTCACCACGGGCGCTGACGGACGCTGCATCATGATACCCGCGACCGACCTCTACGGACAGAAGTTGTTGCGTCTAGCCAATGGTGAAACGCAGGTTAAAAGGAACGTGCCCTTCAGTGTGCATGTGCACAACGCCGGCACCCGCCTACAGATATTGCCCAAAGGCATGAAGGTCGGCGCCGCGGTGCCCAACCCCGTAGGTTGCCTACAAGTTGCACAAGAGGCGCCGACACCACAAGACCGACCGCCCGACGATGCGACGCCATGCAACGCGACGAACCCGCCGGACCTGCGCGAAGCCGACGGAATTGCGAACGCGACGCCGCATTGGGAAGACCTCTTACGCGCGACACTACGCGATGAGCGGGTAGACGACGACCTACATGCGCGAATTATCGAGATGCTGCGAAAGCACGAGCGCATGTGGAATGGCACGCTCGGAGCCATCCACGCGACAGAGCACCGCATCGAACTGGTTCCGGGGTCGACCCCCGTCAACCAACCGCCGTACCGCGCCGGACACGCGTCGCGCGAAATTATCCGTACGCAAGTGGATAAGATGCTCCGCGCTGGAGTGATCGAACCTGCTACATCGGAATGGGCGAGCCCGGTTGTAGTCGTGCCTAAGAAGGACGGGACTTCCCGCTTCTGCATCGACTACCGCCGCTTAAACGCCGCCACCGTCAAGGACGCGTATCCGATTCCGCGCATGGACGACTGCGTCGATTCGCTTGGTAACGCGACGGTTTTCACTACGCTAGACTGCAACTCGGGATACTGGCAAATCCCGGTAGCGCACGCCGACCGCGATAAGACTACGTTTACGTCGCATGTTGGTACGTATCGCTTCCGCCGTATGCCCTTCGGACTATCGAATGCGCCCGCGACGTTTCAGCGCGCGCTCGATATCTTGCTCGCGAACGTGAAATGGCAACACTGCCTAGTCTACCTGGATGACGTAATCATCTTCTCCGCAGACGTAAACGCGCACGTGCATCACGTCGATGAGATACTGGGAATCCTCGGACGCGCTGGCGTTTCGCTTAAATTCGCGAAGACTGAGTTCTTCAAGCGCTCGGTAGACTACCTGGGACATACTATTTCGCCGGGGAAGCTATCCGTACCGACGACGAAATGCGACGCGCTGCGCGATGCGACGTATCCGACGACGAAAACGCAGCTGCGCAGCTTCCTGGGACGTGCAATGTATACCGCCGATTCGTCGAGAAATTCGCGTTCATAGCCGCGCCGCTTACGCAGCTGCTGAAGAAGGACCAAGGAGATAACCTACCCGCGCCGACGCCAGAGCAAACGCGCGCATTCGAATCATTGCGACAAGCGATGCTATCTCCGCCTATCCTCCGCCTGCCGCGCGAAGGGCACCCGTATGTGCTCGACACCGACGCGTCGCAAGGACAAATCGGGTGCGCGTTACTACAGTTGGACACCGACGACGACGTACTACATCCAGTCGGATACTGGTCGCGCACGCTTAACGACGCGGAGCGTAATTACTCGACGACGGAACGCGAATGCCTCGCAGTGGTATGGGCTGTGTTACTATTACGCGCATATCTAGAAGGACGGAAGTTCACGGTTCGCACGGACCACAATTCGCTGCGCTGGATTCTAAACATAAACATGACCTCCGCGGAAGGACGACTCGCGCGTTGGCGATTGCGACTCGCCGAGTTCGAGTTCGACGTCGAATATAAAAAGGGTAAACGCCATGTTATCGCCGACGCGCTCTCGCGAATGGCCACGCGAAGCGGCGACGAGACGGAAATACCGGACGAGATACCCTGCTTCGACGCCGCGAATATCGTTGAACCGCACGCGGACGCTTACGTCCGAGCCGACGCCGCGCTACTATGCGACTACGCCGAATATTATCCTAGCCTGGATTGTCTGCTGACATCTCGAGCATGTATCGAACCACCCGTATCCGCTGACGAGTGGATACGCGAGCAGGCTACGGACGAGTTCTGCCAAAACGCGAAACGCGACGTCGAAACCGAGCCGCAGTCGCGCTTCCACCTGTCCCCCGATGGGATACTTATGAGGACCGCGCCGCTCGACGGCGCCACGCAGATAGTCGTGCCCGAAGCGATTAAGGGGCGCATTTTGCGAGCGAACCATTACGCGGTAACCGCAGGACATCCGGGCGCGCGACGCATGTATGACGCAATTCGACGCGCGTTCTACTGGCCGATGATGAGCGTAGACGTCTACACTACCGTGAGACAGTGCGACGCGTGCGCACGTAACCGCGTTACGCAATATCGCCATACGAACGCCCTGAAGCTATTCCCCGCGACGCGCCCGCTCGAAGACGTCGCTATCGATATCCTTGGTCCGCTGCCCGAGACTCCGCGCCAACGTCGCTTCGTACTCGTAATCGCAGACCGCTATAGCAAACTCTGCCGACTCATCGCACTCGGACGCGTATCCGCACTCGCCGTTGCGAAGGCATTTTGCCGAGACTGGGTTTTCGTCTATGGACCACCGCGCACGCTACTTTCGGACAATGGGCCGCAATTCCGCTCGAAGCTGTTTCAGGAGACTTGCGCGCTGATGGGTACGCGGAACATATTTACGACGACATACCATCCGCAATCGAATGGACAAGTCGAGCGCATGAACCGCACTATCGTAGCGACGCTGCGCCATTACGTCGACGAAGAGCGGAAGAATTGGGACGAGCATTTGGACGCGCTAGCATATGCTTACAACCGCGCGATACACCGCTCGACGAATACGTCGCCGTTCGAACTTACGCTCACGCGCTACCCCGTATCGCTGGGAACGGAGCAAGTGGACACGATTCGCAGCACGCCATTCCTTCGTATGGAATTTCTCGCACGGTTATCGGAAGCGTACGCACGCTCGGCGAACGCGTTGAAGAAAGCGCAAGCGAGATACAAGCGCGACTTTGACCGTGGCGTGCGCACGGTGAATAAGAATATCAAGGTTGGCGATCAAGTGTACCTGGACACTCGCGCGGGAGCGACGACACGAACGCAACGCAGCGACGCAGCGCACACGTCGAAGTTAGACTATCCTGTGTCGGGTCCTTTCCCGGTTATAGGCTGCCGCGGACACACGTACGAAATCATAATCGACGGTGTCCCCGAACTCGTCAGCTCCGACCGCGTTCGCATAGCACCGCGTTACGCGACGCAGCGCCAACGACGTCGGACGACCTAGAAGAAGACATTAACACGGAGAACGCGAACGACGCAGAGCGACGGGATGGACGCGAAATTAATGAGACGCGCAGGGTCGACCCGGAAGCCGGGTACGGGACGCGCGAGTTCATGATTGACAGGTTGACAGCCGAGGGCATCGACGATACCGGCACGCCCGTATTCCGAGTGCGCTGGAAAGGCTACTCCCCGCGCGATGATACGTGGGAGCCCGAAGCGTCCCTGCCCGCGCCTATCGTCGCCCGTTTTCGCCGCGAGCAAGGACGGCCCGCCTCTAAAACCGCTGCGCGCGCTACTGCCGACGGCCCTGCGGCGCTGCGTAACCGCCGAAATCGCTCAATGAAGCGCTCAGCCCCGAGGGAGGCGCCCGATGGCGCGCCGCGAAAAACGACGCCTACCCGCACCAGCGCGCGTATTGCAAGCCGACAAGCGACGCCCCGGGCGCAACGCAATTAATGCACGAAGCGTTGCGGGCGGTGGGGTTGCCATCCACGTGCGTTCACGTCGATGAAGAAGCTGCGCGAGCGCCAGATGATTACCTGGCAGTGGTAAGCATCCAAACGCAAACACAGCTGCCCGCCTTGCACCACGCCAAACTACTATCGGCAGCAGGGACCGGGAGGAGATACGACTTACTACCGCCAAGCGTCGCAGCGCCACGCAACCGCTTCGTCGCACAACACGCAAACGCTTCCTCGAACGCCTTGTAACCGT
This sequence comes from Asparagopsis taxiformis, assembly GCA_030407315.1. Lineage (NCBI taxonomy): Eukaryota > Rhodophyta > Florideophyceae > Bonnemaisoniales > Bonnemaisoniaceae > Asparagopsis > Asparagopsis taxiformis. The sequence goes on from JALQPE010002007.1 coordinate 27,679, forward strand.
TTCGGCGTACGCCACGCAATCGCCGTTCGCGCCAACGCTTCGTCGTTCGCCATTTCGCGCGCACTCGACATTCTATCGCTGAATGACCTGGAACTACTGCCGCGCGCAATGAAGCGACGCCGCTCGCGAGCCGCGTACGTGTGCGCCTGACAGGTTGGACACGATTCGATGTTTGCCCGCCGCGCTATTATCCGCGCCGACTACCCGCGCAAAGGCGCGCCGCCCCGGACTAAACTACCTGAATCTCGACGCTTGGCAACACACGAAGGGGCCCTCACAGACGCTGGTCGGTCCGGCATCGACACGCGTCGCGCGGGACGCCACCACCGCGAAAATATTGAACCCCCTCGCTGACGCTCGAGACGTTGCCTGTTAAGAAGTGCGATGAGCGCGAGAAGCCCATGACGGACGTTGCGTTAATCTCGTTAAACAGGCGCCACGCAATATCCGCCGCTTGCATTTCGGTCGCCTTTCGTTCGCCACGCGACTATCCGCCGTTTACGCCACATAACGCCTAACGACCAGTTCCCGCCTACCGCCACACGGCCACTGCGCCACTACACTCGTTAGAACCGCCGCGAGCACGAACGGACGCGTATCTCTGGATTCGTTGCGAGTTGGACCTCGACTAACACCCGACCTACTCCAGAGGTCGCGACAGGCGCGGGACCACGCGATGCGTTTTCGCGCGAAAAAAGGGGAGCGACACTGGCGCTGGCGTGCGAGCTGGCCCGGTTATTTAGCAATTCTACCGTCCCACTCGAATTGTCCCATTGGAAAAATGCGACAAAAGGGGCACCCGAATCGCGCCGCCGTCAAGCTGGCCCCCGCACCGTGACGAACTGTCCCCTACTACCGTCACCTGATTGGACGACAACATACGCGAACTCCAGCGAGGCGCTCGAAGCTGGTGGAAGGACGCAGACCCCTGAACGCACGCAGCCCCCTACCGAGAATATAGTGGTGCCCGCGTGCATGGTTCCCCCTCAACCCAAGTGTGGAGAATGAGGTTCGCTCCAAGAAGGGAAGAATGTGACCCCCACCCGAGCCCCCTAGGTACCATTCGGCCGTCCGCTCTAGTCACGGGACAATAGACACGGTAGCAAACGGCGAACGTCTGTAGTAGACGACGCGAACGACGGATGCGAAGAAGCGAACGAACCAGCGACGCGAACGACGGATGCGTAAGGCGGCACGAATTGACGACGCGAAGCGGAAGCGAACAACGAATACGCATGCGAAAACTAACCAGCGACGTCGAGAATTGCGCGTGACGAACCGACGAAACGAAATCGCTACGACGAACTCGCACCGACGCGCTACCCGTCCGGACTCCCTTCTTATACCCCCCCCCACGCAAACCCTTCTCGCTTCGCAACGTGTGCAGTCTACCCCTCCCTTTCCACCGCACGCACGACTGGACGCCGCCGGCCGCGTGCCCTCCGAACGCCGACGTGGGCAGCGGGCAAATACGGTTTCAAGCAACGACACGCGCGCCCCTTCGCGGAAACACCGGTTCATGCATGCATTTGGCGGAACCCGCGTTGCGCTGTCGCTTACTCAAAAGCTGCAGGAACCCTGGCGTTTCACGGCCGTAAGCGCGTCGGACGGGAGGAACCCCGCATTACGAAGCGCTAGGTGGAGATACAAGCAAGGAGAGTTTATTTCAAAAGAAGATGCAATGCGAGGAGGAGGAACGAAATGATAACTAAGACGGAGGCGCGCGCGTGTCGTCGTCTCGACGCGAAGCGCGGCTCGACGAACTGGCTGCCGCACCGCGCGAACGAGCACGGCTTGAAGCCGTATCTGCCTGGTGACCGCGTCGCCGCTCGGAATTTAACACCCGAACGACGCGCCCGTCGTGTACGCCGATCCGGAGTGGAGGGATACCCGTACGCCTCGCGCGACCCGCGGAACTCGCCGCGGCACGCGAACGCGTCATGGGACGCGCCCCGCCACGACCCGAACCAACGCTTCCCGTCGCGCCACGCGTCGCCTCTGCGCGCAACCCGCTCTCCGACTGCGTCGCACCAGCCGACTCCCTTTCATCAACAGAACCCGCAGGGGAACGCTGCATGAAATTGACGACGTCATTTAACGCCGAGCCCATACGGTGAGCGCGTTCGATAGTTTCCTGAACCCGACGGACAGTCTCCCTCTCCCGAGCGCGATACCCGTCACGTACAGCGGCGATTCGAGCGGCCAGCCGACCCCTCTCCGCCTCCAAATTCGATTCGACTTCGGCCAACGCACGCTGCGCGGCCTCCTGCGCTGAACCGACGGAATCGTAACGAGACTGAAGGGCCGCCAACGCTTCGCGACCACCTTCAACCTCCTTCTCCTGTTTCGCCGCACGACCTTGCATTACGCCGATATCCTTATGCATGCGCTCGATGCGCACGGCGTCTTCGTCGACCTTACGCTTCAGCGCGGCCTCGCGCGCCTCGGACGCAGCCAGCGCCTCGCGAGTCTCGCGTAAGAATGACACGGCCTCGTCGCGCGCCTCGTTCGCATCGTCGCGAGCCTTAATCGCCTCGTCGCGGGCCTTGATAGCCACGTCAAGGCGTCCCAGGGCTTCGTCTCGAGCTTGGGCGACCGACGTCACACGCGAAAGCGCCTCGTCGCGGTTTTGCTCAGCAGACGAGATTTGTGCCTGCAAGTTGGCCGCACCCGCTGAATCCGCTAACGCGACGACGTCTTCGCCGTCCACCGCTGCCGGCGCCTCCGCCGGATCAGTAACCGCGACCGCGCTCGACGCCGCGACGCTACCAACCGCCGCGCTCGCGCTCGCACCACCCGACGCGTTAGCGTTGTCTTGGCTTGGAATGGACTTCTTCAACTCCTGCAGTTCGTTATAAACCTTGACATACTCTGCCCGGAGCGCTGCGTCCAACTGGGTAATGTCAACAGGAGGCCGAGGCGACTCAGAGAATAACGAATAGCGCCCGTCGCGGAAACGCCGGCGCTCGACGGCCAACAACGCGGCCATGCCGAGGTATTGCGCGTACTCGCGCGAATTAGTTGCGCGCATCACATGCAACTCGTTGGAGGATAAGGCCGACAAGACGGCATCGACGGTCACAACGTCACCCGCTTCCAAGTGCGCGAATGCGCTGCGCGACGGGTTACGCGGCGACTTCAACAACAAGTGCGGAATTTCGGTATGACGATGAACCCCGAGCGCGCCGTGCGCACAGTCTATCACGCCGCGTTCCGCGCTCCAAGGCAACCACTGGCCACCCTCGTTAAAGTCCACACCCGGGGCGACGTCGAAGACAGGCGTCTCGTCCCAAGGGCAGGCGCCATGCTCCGTCAAAAGGCTCTCCAAATGCGCAACCGAATACGTGCCGCCACGAACGACCGCCGCAGCGCCGACGCTCTCGATGCCAGCCACGAGTCTGTCGCTCAAGCGAACAATGCGGCGCTCGACGAACGCGACATGGAGCCACGCGCAGGCCACCATGACGACCCACTCGCTAAGGGCAACGGCCCAGAAATAAGAACGCGTCTCCACGGGGACGTCAAGGCCAAGGAGAACGGACGGCGCATAGTGGAAGACACAAGGCAAGGGGACGGAAAGAGATTCTGGCGCCTCCGGCCAGTCGCGCGGATCGTAGCGCGGAAAGAAAGCGCCGACGCGATCCTCGGGGAACTCGCGAAACTCCGCGTCGCGATACGTGACGAAGTAACCGGCAGAACGGCGCGTGCGTAACTCGCGGCGCGCTTCGGCACGCATCTCCGCGTCAACGAACCACGGTACACTGACTTCTCCTTCTTGTTCGATGTCGTTCCAGGGGACACCACCGTCCAACAAGAAGCCGGCGCTAGGCGCCGCCGCCCACGGATCAAGATGCGCAAATTCGTCGCGACGCATTGTTCGGAGCCGCGCCAGATGACGCACAAGCCGCTCGTCCGCTGCGTCCTCGAGGAAATAGGCATCGCATGGAAGATTAGTGGGTACGGCTAGATCGCACAGGGCCGCTTCACGCCGCGCGTCCCACACGGCCTGCGCGTTTTTATGACCGGGCAACACCGCGTAGCGGTTGACGTCGGCGATACGCACCCATTGGAAACGCCGCGGGAAGTATTGAACACGGCCCAGCTCAGTCCAAGTCGGCATCGCGCGCGGAAGGAAACGGAAGGCAGAAGGGTCTTCGTAGCGTGCACGCGGAGCGACGGCGGGTACGTGTTGCGCAGCAGAAGGAAGAGAAACAGAGGAAGGAGCAGGAATGGACCGCAAAGGCACGCCGACGTTCGTGCGACTCCCAGACGCGGATGCGGGAGCAGCAGTCACGTCCACTGTCGCGTCGATACCGGGCGATGCGTCAGCGCCGTCCGTATTATGCGCACTCGCCGTAGCGCCAACCGGAGCGCTCGCGGATGAAGCCTGAGCCATGGAGAGATAGAACGGGCTCTCGGGGCTCGCAGGCGCAGGCGAAGCAAAGCGCGAAGCGGCAGGCGGAGTGCGTAGCGGCGTCGCAGCGCTTTCGCCGGAAGGAATGCTGGCCCGCAGCCAGCTCGGAAGGGTATCGCCATCGTTCGCCATAACGTGTGAATCGGCAAGGATGACGGCGAACGCGGGTGGCAGGAGAGAAGGAAGAAGGAGATGGAACAAAAGAGAAGAGGTGGCAGACGAAAGGAGTAGAACGAAGGAAACGGAAGAGCACGTGAGGAAAGAGATGACGCGCGAGGACGCGCTGTGATGTTAGTCGGGGGGAGTGTGATGCAATTTATGTTGCAAGCGCGCGCGCGGGTCGGAGCGATGCGTCGCGTTGAGTCCGCGTGCATCCGCGTTTAGTTAGTTAGTAAGCGAGCGTACGCGTGGCGATACAATTACGTGTCACGGCGCGCTTGCGCGAACGCGTACGATTGCGAGCTTGGCGCCACGTGTAGCGCCTTTTGCGAAATTCCCTTTATTTTCCCTTTTTGGGTTTTTATGACGAAAGTCTTTTTCCCAAATATTTCCCTTTTTGCGTGCGAGCGAGCGGCCGCCGGCCGGCCGCGCAAGGACAACCTGTCCTTAGTAGTTAGCTATTAATGGTCGTTCAGCTTCGCACCTTACCAATAAACAGCCAGCATCTTCGCAGCTACGAGTTAAGCGTTTAGCGAATCGCGAGGACCGATTGCGTTGAAACGTTGCGTGCGGGTTGCTCACGATCGCCGACGTTCGCGTGCGCGCTGCGCATAAACCGATCGTCGAACCGCGTCGCACCGCGATAGCGCGCGTTGCGTCGCACGCCACTAGGCCAGGGATTTACGACCCCTGTGTGGACCGCGTTGTGCTCGAGTTTACTCGGTGATTTCACCCTGAGATCACGGCTTGCGCCGGCCCGCGAATCCCGTGTTGCGATCGTTCCCTACGCGTTCCGCCGTTGTACCACCCGTTCGCCAGCGCGACCGAGCGACGCGCGAACGCAAGTTCAACCAGCGCGTTACGGTTCACCTCGCCCTGACACGGCTGCAATTCTAGAACTCCCTTAGCGATCGCCACCCCGGCTGGTCCTACATCCACGATGCTAGACTGTGATAGTTGGCTAAGACATAGGGGATGTAAAAATGTATTGTTGACATGGTCAAACTCGTAGGAGTCTCTGCAAAGAACTGTCATACGTTGTTCTGGGCTGGACAGGACGTAAGCAGATGAGCCGACGAGAAATGCGGAAGAAGGAGCATCATGAGAGCAGTCAACGTCGACTAGATTTCCTAAAATTCGGACAATCGATGAGCTGCCTCCATCGCGTTCCGCCCTGCTCTTCACCAATATTTTCTGGAACCCGTGTTGCGAGGTACCTATGGAGTCACATAGTGCCTGAAAGGTGGGGAAAATGATGGAAAGATCCGACTCATTTCCAGAGGGAAAGGTGATGTCCTCAAAGGACGGCAGGAAGAGAACATCACGATTCTGTTTCGCCTTGCATTGAATGGCAATAGTGCGGAATTGAGCAAGGGAGCAGTCAGCCTGTACTCTGATTTCTTCTTGCGATGTTTGTCGCATTCCCCTGGAGTGCTCGGATTTTGTCATCCGGAGGGAGAGGGGCTTGTCCGTGTACACACCAAACTTCTGAAACAGAATGCTACATACAGTCAGAGCAGAAGAGGTTATGGAGCTGTTGGAATCGAATGGAGGGGGAAGAGGATGTTTGGCAGCTGACTCCAGCTTTTCCAATCTTGCCAGCATTTCTGCTATGGTCTTCTTCATTTGATCCGCAGTGCAATCTTGAAGGATGCCGCGGTGGCGGTGGCGAGTGTGGTCAATGCCGTAGTCCGGGTCTCTCTCTGCTGGGGATGCAGGTGAGTCCATACTGCGAAGCTCACCACTTCGCCACGGGAGAACCCTTCCGGAATCCTTGTCGACGAGCTCGTTACGATCTGAAATCTTGACTTGAGAAAGGGTAGAGTCGAAACCATATTCAGCTTTGTATTCGAGCAATGCATGGAGGAATGGGTCTGTTTCAGTCTTGACCTGAGTAATTTCCTTGACGATTGCAGACCACCACACAATTTTTCGTTTCCTCCCAAACGGCCGAAGTTCCCATTGAACTTCTATAACGTCGTTTGGAGCGAGAGGAAGCATGTTGGGATAGCTATGGGATAGAATTGTTGTATTAGTGAAAGCCTAACCGTTACCTTCTGCTAAAGAGTAGTATATACTAGGAGGATTGGAAAGGTCCAGAAGAGATGTTTAGGTGGTGCAGAAATAGAATGGACAATTGACAAAATTGACACGTCAGTGTGGATGATGTCTGCCATGAACTGATTGCAGCATAAAATTTGATGTGAATAATCGTTCTAGAAGTGAATGTCGGATGCATACGATTGGACTACAAAGATACGCTTAGAGATGTTACGGGGCCCAATAAATTGCATGGAAAAATATTTTGAGTATTACTTTAGTATTACATTGATTATTGAGCTAACAGTCGATGTAGTTATCTTGTAAAGGTTCGGACAGGGGTGGAAAGGAAACAGCCACCGAAGTGCTACCACTCGCTGACACTTTGTTTTAAACAACCAACTTCTGCTTTGCGCCACCCTGGTCAAGCAGCAACCAACTATCCCTTTCTTAAAAACTCTACCTTTGTTCGCCATGGAAGGAACGTTCCACAATCACGGTGAAAAGCACGACGGATGGGTGTTCATCGACCCCAATCAAGTCAGCAAATTCGTATCGATTCGCGATGTTGATGCAAGTCATGTGGAAGCGCTCATGGAGAGCATTCGCAACAGCGGTTATGACACAGCTCATCCCGTGACTGGCAGGTTTCGAGAAGGCGTTCTGGAGATATTGGATGGAGCGCACCGCTGCATGGCAATTGTACGTGGAATGGAGAAGGGCGTCTTTCCTCCTGGCGTTACGATTCCTATGCGAGAAGAGTCTATCGTGGCGGACACCAACAGCAGTACTGCTGTTGTGCTGGACCGTGTGAGAGCGACGACATCCAACGACATTGCAGGCCTGCAAAGGCGCATGATGTTTGTTGAATATCTGATGATCGCCGTTGATCTCAGAGACGAGTACTGGGTCCAAAACGGAAAGGACAAGTACGCTCATATTTCGTCTGTGAGGATGGCCGATGTGTTGGGCTGGATCAAATCCTGCGATCCAAGCGGCCAAATTGCTTCAAGCCTGAGTGGTAAACCGCAGTACAGCTCATGCATGTCTATCCTGGCTGTGCTTCGGCCGTATCACCGAGCCGAAGATTCGAGTTCGATTGATTTGCGTCTGTGGCAAATGTTTTGTCATGCATGGGGACTCAATGCAGAGATGGGTGATTCTCCGAGGATGGTTGAGTTTCCGAAACAGGTGGGGGTGACTAGTTCTCGTGCCGTCGAAATGTTTGGCAAGACACCCCGCGGAGAATTGTCCTCTCCACTGAACCGCGAACTGCTTTCGAGCAGGTACTTTCTAGACGGCGCTACATCCGACATGCAAGATTCTTTGCAGGCTAGCCAGAAGCGGTTCAGGAGGCTGATGGTTATGATGTGCCAGTGTATCTTGGCTATTCGCAGTAAGGAGATGGGCAGTGCGCCATCTAGGCGGGCCAGAGCCACATCCGGGGCCATTGGTGGTGGTGGAATGGTTGGAATTGCAACATCCAGTGCGCAAGCCAACCAGCTTGGATTTGTTGTCGACCGTGTGTTAGCTGCGTGGGATACCGGGGCAAGAGTGTTGGGGTATGAGGATGTTGAATCGATGTGCTGGCCGTTCATGGTATTCGATCCTGCGAGCCTTTGCTTCAGGTCACTCCCGAATCGGTCTGATGGCTGCGCGGTCGAGGAGCATCGGAAAAACCTGACCATTGTCCCGAAAACTGTAGACAGTGAAAACGGGTTCTGTGCCGACCTTCCAGTGGCTGTGGATGCAAGGCTGCGATCATTGACAAGCGCCTTCCTGCTGTCGATACGCCAATGTGTCACTGAGGTGAATGTGTTCGCCGAGCGTGGTCAGCTGATGCAGAGACTTCGAGCCTTGCTTTTCGACACTCCTGACAAGTTCGGATTGAACTCGTTCATGCGAGCCAAGTTGAACACGTCTCATGCCCTGGATGGTCAGAGGAGGCTGAAGGCTTGGTTATTGCGAACCCGAGAGCAACGAAAGCTTCCTCTGACCATGGATGAGTTGCACAGTCTTGAGGATACGCCCGAGCCTGGCATCCTTGAAGGTGCACCTGCGCAGATGGAAATATCCGCAGCAGTGCCAAACAATGGCAGCGAGGATATAGAAGAGGATAGTCTGGAGCCACAGAGGAAGAAGGCTAGGCTGGAGCGCGGTGGTGGAGAGGACGATAATGCGGCGGTTGCTACCGAAACAGCAACAAGAGAAGGTGCGGCCGAGGATGACGCTATGGAGGTTGACACTGTATCGCCTACAGAAGCACCGCTCGTTGACGTCGGAAAGGAATCCAAGCCGGAATATGTCACCAAGCTGGAAGCTGTGATGGGGCGTTACATTCACACTGTGAATTGTGACGCTACTGATGTAGCCAAAGAGGTGGAGGACAAAATTAGTTTCCTGGAAGATGGCGTGTTGGAGGACAGTGTTCAGCTTGTGCTCACTGATCCTCCATTCAACACGAGGCGGGAAGGCGGCAGAGAAAACTCGGAGTACGATATTCTGGAGCCGGAAGAGTTGGCGAGTGTTGCGTGTGAAATAGTTCGAGTTCTTCGGCCTGGCGGTCATGCTCTAATCTATTCCAGCGTGCGCCAACTCGTGGCATGGATGGATGCAATCAGAAATGCCGAGCCTGGCAAGATGATTGTGGACAGTGTTCCAGTCGTGCTATCTCGCCGACCACACAGCTTTACGTCCAATCCATCGACGAAAACGTGCACACTGCATAATATGCACGATTTCGTTATCCATGCGTATAAGCGGGGAAGGGTGTGGAACGATAGTTCGCTAGACGTAGTAGCTGGTACGAGCCAGTGGACACGCTGTCCTTACGAAACGAAACGAAACGAGCAGTCCACCCGCTGGTGTTTGACTGTATTGGTAGGTAGGAAGGTAGAGATAGGTTAGCGAGTAGACACGAGCGTCACGACGCAACAATCCACGCGAGGATTACGTTTAATAAACGAGGTGGCACGTCACCGGAGGCGCTCTCGACCAAGCCCGGAGGCACTACACGCAATCAGCCTTACGTGGGCGATGGGTAGGGAGTACGCAGCTCGACGGAGACGAAGCCTCGCTAGGCAAAACGTAAACGTAAACGGAGAAGTCAGTCGTAGACTAGAGCCGTTGCTCGATCGTTGTCTTGTCCCCTTTCCCTCCCGGCACGATCCAATACCTATATGGCCACGATGGCATCACTTTACAGTGTAAACACTGCTCGTAACGTCCCCGAATGGGAAAGGACCTTGTGGGTCACACGTAGGGACCCGTTGGTCCGCTGGCCGTTGCCAATACGTTCGTTGCACACGTGTGCAGGTTGCGCGCGCGCGCGCAGCCAAATGTTCGTTCATTGCTGTCGCCGTCGTATCCGGCGAAATTCGAATTCCGCGGAAAACGTAAATATTTGCAATTTCGGAATTGCCACGTATACTACAAAGGGTATGGCTGCATACGATATGGTGGATTACAGGTTGCACAATCCGGACATATCGAGGCACCCTGGGTTCAGCAACGCGATTGACAACGTTCCGAGGTTGTCGGCTGGTGAAGCTCAATACGATGGGCAGAACAACCGACTGCGTCATGAGCAGAAGGCGTTGACCACTCTTCGTGAGCTTCTGGAACGATTTTCGAAGCAGAACGATATCGTGATGGATTTCTTCTCGGGAACATACAGCACAGCCATAGCGTGTATGACGTTGAGGGATGGTACGTATCGTCGGTTCATTGGGTGTGAGAAGGAAAAAAAGGTGCCACGATGCATCGCAGGAGTGGATACTGCATGCTTTCGTCAGTGAGGTGAAAGCCGGGCGATATGGGGGGATCTTGCAGCGTGAGGTGGAGAGTATTCTTGGGGACGAGTCGGTACCGGTCACAGGAAAAGCTCCAAGGCTTCGTCAGAAGCACATCTCAGATGCACCAGAAGGTTTACCTGCTGTGACAGCATTGCCGAACCATCTGCTTGTGTTCGTTGCGTCAATGAAGAAGGACGGTTCTATGCTTCACAGATTGAGCGGGGTGCCTATGGACCAGTGGCCGCCGAGGACATGCACTCGTTTTGGAGCATAGACCCGGACGCGATTCTGGCTGCTGATGCCGCATTCTACGGTGTCTATGTTTCGCAATCGGAGGTAAGAGGTGGTGGGTTTGGCGTATTCGCGGCGAAGAAACTGAAGAAGGGGACGGTCATTGGCTGGTACAACGGGACGATTTTCTATGCGAAGATTCGAGACTCAGAACCGCAGAGATCAGTGATGTACGGCCCGGAAGGATTTGGGTGCACAGGAGAGAGGTTCCAGGACTACAACATGGAATTGGAAACCACGTACATAGGGAGGGGTGCACCTGTTCGGAAGGTCTGGCTCGTTCCAGCGGTCTATAATTGTACCAGCTACCTCAATGATTGTCGGGTCATTGACGGAACGGAGAAAGCGACCGAGGTGAGTCGAACACAGTCAGCCGAGTTTCGACAAGGCGATGCCATAGACAAACCGGACTTTGCTTCGAATATCAAGAATCCCCATGCTGTCAAGGTCGTTCTGACCAGAGACGTTGAAGCTGATGAGGAGATATTTGCTGACTATGGTAGAAAATATTGGCCAGCTAACTGAGCTACTTTGATAGATTTGAGTAAACACGCATTGACAGAGACAATAGACTGTGCATCATCTTCCAAGAGCGCTAGACATTATAGACTACACTACAACAATCGTGACATGACTGCAGGAAGGCATCTGCGGCCTGGAGTGCAAACTATCCACTTTTCTTCTGCTATACCTATGGATACGAAAAGGAGAGAAACTAGAAAGATGTGAGTGCGAATTGTGTAGCAACGCAGCATGTAGAACACCAGTAACAGAGCGATGTAGGAGAAGCAGTCACCCCATTACAGTGCGGGCCGTTTACCGGGGATGCTGACAGCAAAGTCATCGTTACGATGACTTTGCTGTAAGAAAACAAATCATTACAGCAGCCATGATTTCTTTACCGGGTAAAAAAGTTGTGGCCGCTGTAATGAAACGTTTTCTACAGCAAATCATTACAGCGGCCACAATTTTTTTCCCGGTAAAATTTCTTGCTGATTTTTTACCCGGTAAAAAATTCTTTGGCCACTGCAAGGAAACGGTTCCTTACAGCAAAGTCATCGTTACGATGACTTTGCTGTAAGGAACCCTGGTAAACGGCTTCGGCTGTAAGCAGCAGGGAGTTTCGTCCTTCTCTCATCTTGGTAAAGGTAAGAAGCGAAGTTTGAAGTCGGGTAAATTGCTCAGCAAAGGTCTGTACGGCTGTGAGCAGCTCTCAGGAGTATTTTACCTCACGTGGTCTCTGTTCAGGTTATACCCTGTATATATATAGGTAGCCTAGTGTAGGTGGGAAGATAGACGAAAATTCTACAAATAATTTATCACAGTGACGGCTCTCGTAGTCGAAATCTGCGCGTTGTCAAGGGTTGAAACTAGTCTCCCCCTACGGCCTAGCTAGTAAAATCATATAACGTTGTAGACTAATATTAAAAAGTAGCAAGCAATCTGCTGAGTAGCACTAAACTATGAGATGAAGGACAGATGTATAGATGAGAACTGAAAAATGGGCTAAGGTAACAATGTTGAGATGAGAAAGACAGAACTTTATAGCAGGGAACAGTAGTATAGGTTTTAATACTTCTGATATGCTATCTATTGCTCCTATCGTACTTGTAATATTCGACGGTGTGGATGTGGTCCGTGAGGACGTCCTTCTCCGTCTTCAAGTAGATGTGGCCGCGCGTGGGCAGGCCATAGACTAACTTTTCGCCCGCAGGAAGATCTCCGCGCTGAAGCCGACCCCGTAATGGTAAAGGTCACCGCGACCAACCAATACGGAATAGGGTGGCACATAAAGCTATGAATGGGAACCTTCCACATATCGGCGTCCGGATTGGCCAGGCATACATGACTATAAGGGGCAACTACTATAGAGAACCCATCGGCTCCGCTCGACATCATGAAATATGATGGAGACTCGGTAGGTCCTGCAACAACACTATTCGTTATACCTTGAAGTCCGTGTGCCCATCCTGGTCCGCAGCCCCATCTGCTGTAAGAAGCAGCCGCAATCCTGTCTTCGGGAAGAAGACAGGATCCTCACCCTCCATTCCCAACTTCAAGAACTCCGCACAAACACCAAGAGCAAGCTCTGCCACCAACTTGTTCTTATACATCTCCAAATTCCCCTCCTCCAACTTGTCGCACAACTCACGCCGCGGCAGAGAGAGGCGCCCACGACCACCATCGATGCGGTCCTTCGCATCACCCACGTTGTGGATGAACTGCCACGGCGAAGGATCGAAGCCGGGCTTTGCGAAAGCTGGCGGCTCGTCCTGTGGCTCCCTGTCGTCATCGTTAGAATCAGACTGCTGGGAGGGTTTTTCAACCTCCTCAACCAGCGGGAACTGCCTAGCGAAGTGACCGAACAACTCATGCGTCGCACTACCAGCCGTGGACGATGCCAACAGGCCTTCCAAAACAATAACCCCCAAGTTTTCCAACAACGCCTTCTTCACCGCAAAGTACTGTTCCACCACCGTATCCTCAGCACCCGGCGATGCAGCTGCCTGGAATGCTGCCGCCCTCATTTCCGCCCGAACCGTCTCCACCGTCGTACTTTCCATATAGTACTTCATCCGGCTGCCAGACGCAATTGCGCTGGGGAGAACGGCGGCCACATTCTCATCGACGATACTGTCGGGAATGGGATTCTCCTGGGCGTCGTCGAACTGGAGAACCGGCTCCCGAGAGCGACCTCGGGAAGCCGACTTGGATTTCTTTGACGACGACTTTGATGAAGTCTCACCGAGCCTTCTCTTTTTGGTAGAAGGCTCGGGCGTCGCAGAAGCGCTTCCAAGTTACGCTTCCCGAGGATGGAGTTTTCACCCGCATCCTCGGGGGCGCTCTCCAGCTCGACGACCTCCACAGCACCACCCGCCGTTCCACCACGACCGGAACGACTCGCTTGCAGGCGGGTACTCCTTCTGGGCATCACTTTCCTCCCAGAAGTTTCCACTCCGGGCGGTGCAGAATCACTGACTTCAATGACATCTTCGTCAGGATCTGCACCGCCCTTCGCACTGCTGCCCTCGACCACATTCTCGGGAGTAGGGCCCTCCGTCGAAATCCTCGCAACCGTCTTCTGTCCAACCCCACCGGATGGTGAAGGGACGAAACTGTCATCGCTGGAGCTTCCCGAACTGCTAGCAGATGCAGAACGGGAAGCTTCGACAGCGGGGGCCGGAGCAGCAGGGTGCTGCTCGGCAGCCGGAGTCGCAGGCTCAGGCTGCGAAGCCGGTGAGACCTGCTCCTGCGCGGCTTGGACAGGACGGTTGGGGGTACCAGTCCCGGCGTGGGAAACTGGACCAGAGCGTTCGCTGCCATCCTGGGGACCACGCGCAGTCGGCTTGACCGGGGTCACCGCAGGGGAGGATGCAGACACGGCAGGGGTAGAGAGGAACAGGGGCAACCTCGGAATTGCTGGAAGATTCCAGTTGAGGTGGTGGGGGCAAAGGAATGGAGGATGAAGGGATGGGCAAGGAATTGGAAGAGGAAGGGATGGGGGCATCATCACCACATGTGGCTGGGAGCGCAGCATGTGGGATGTCTGGGTACATCGCGTGAAAGCGTTTCCGCATAATCATGTCGCGGTACCCAGTGACGCGCAGGAGCATTTTCCTGGCGTCCTTCCCGAAGACAGACTTCTTACGGGGAAAAATTTTCGTAACTGTAACCATCGGGGGGGCCTTCCTTGGGACGGAAGTCTGCCCAGCACCCCTTCTTGGGGACCATCTGAGCAAGAACTTCGACAACGCGCGAGCGAATGTCGAAGCTCTTGCTCGGGTCACCCACGCTGGGAATTGACCCATCCAGCATCCTCAACACATCCGACACGTTCCAGTACTCGGCCACCTCCTTCACGTACCCGAAGATTTCCAACAAACCAGCAATCCATTCCTGCCCAATGGTACCAACCGAGTACGGTTTCAGCCCGGCCGACCGACGGCTACAAGTGTAGCGCGCCGTCATCTCCAGGATGAAACACTTCTGTACATCCGGAGCACTCCTGAACGACCCATTGAACAACAAGTTCACCGTACACCCAGCCAGATCCTCCGTCGAAGAAAACTGCACGAACTCCGGTCTGTTCGGGATGCTCGACCAGTACTTGAAAGCAGGGCTTTCAATGGTCTTGAACCCTCGCGCGATCGAGACGTAGCGCATGAGCTGTCTCGGACGAATCCAGCTCAGCGCTTTCCGTTCTTTTATGTATTGAACGGTCGGCTCGATCTTCTTCTTTCCCAGGCGGTGGATATTGATGAACTCCATCACAGAGCACACATTGTCAGCAACTGTTACCTCGCTGACATTGTGGGTGTGGAAGTTCATCAGCCGTGAAAGCGGGAGTACTTCTTCGGAGCAGAAGACATCCCGGCCAAGCCGAGTCGGTGGGAGGAGAAAGTCGACTGGAATAGTTCCAAAGCGACGGTAGATGTCAGAACTTGACAAACTCCTCCCACTCTGGACTGTCCTTCGCAGGAGCAGGTCCAGCCGACTCGAGAATGGCCTTCAACGCGGTCACTCGGTGAGATCCATCGACATATTGCAGTCGTACTTTTGCATTGGAATCAATCACCTCGCAGACGGACACGCGTGAAGCAATCACGGAAAATCCCTGAGTGAGAAACGTTTTCTTCAACTCATCAACGCGATGCGGCCTGACCACCCTGGACACGACTGCCGGAGGAGAAACATCCAGGGGGAAATGAAGACTGGAATGTTTCGGCAGCTCTCCGGACTTATGTCGTAGTCCACATCCACCGGGATGGGCACTGTGCCAGGGTAGGCCAGCCTGGTGCTGCGGAGAGGCTTGTTCGGTACGATGTCACGAGCGTTGTGATCATCGACCTTCTCCGCATCCTCTGCCAAGTCGCTGCCGGACGCGATGATCATGTCCGGAGCAGGCGAGCTGGCAGAGGAGCACCAGATCCCTCGACGGCTGGCGCCGCTTCGGCAGATTGAGCCGGAAGCGGAGTTGCGGGAACGCCAGCGTCGATTGTCGGGACAACCGCGGGATCGGAAGCGGAAGGGGGGAGGGGACGGGCTTAGGTGCTGGGCTGAGCTGGGTCAGCGCTGCAGCAGCTTCGCAAACGTCCATGGGGACAGGGGGGCCAGAGAAGGAGAAGGAGAGGGAGAAGGAGAGGGAGAAGGAGTGGGAGAATCGTTGTCACGGCGGCTGGCAGAGCGCACCTGGCGGTCGAAAGCGTTGGGGGATTGTTGAGCCATTGCTTTGGTGAGTGATTGACAAACGAAGAGTGAAAGATTGAGAAAGAGAGAAGAAGATCTGAACGACAAGCTGTTTTGCTGCGTAAGCTGAGTAAGATAGGCGAAACTTAGAGATCTGACATATTCCTATTAGTATACACCCTGGTAATGATATTCAGCGGTTGACCAATCCGAACCTTCCACATCACTTTTCGTTGTACGACAATTACAGCTCAGGCAGTTTACCAAGGATCCTTACAGCAAAGCCATCGTTACGATGACTTTGCTGTAAGGAAACGTTTCATTACAGCGGCCAGGAATTTTTTTACCGGGTAAAGAAATCATGGCCACTGTAATGAACCTTTCCTTACAGCAAAGTCATCGTAACGATGACTTTGCTGTAAGCATCCCTGGTAAACTGCTCCATCTGTAAGCCGTTGGTCTCAACCCTCGCTCTCGTTTTTCTGTTGTCCTCCTTCATCATCTCCACCTACCTTCCCCCTACACACCACCTCTCTAATGTCACTCTGCCCACCCTTTGGTGCATGAAATATTTTCTTACCACTGCCATAGTCTACACATACTGCTGCCTTCATACTCTGCATGCCTACCCTTCAATCTTTCTTCCATCTTTCTCTACCGTGCTAGGCTTAGACCATGCTCTGTGCACATCTGACTTACTTAATATCATTGTATAGTTAGAAACTAGAATAATAATTACATCACTAGAGTACACTGCAAATGTTAGTAACTATGGTTGGTGTGGTACACAACACCCTACCTCCTTCATGAGTAAACTTTGCGCACAGAACCGTTCAATACCAGGTAGTGCAGCCAGCGCAAACCAGGCTTGCACGACGCAGAGTGCTCCCCAGAGCCGTCAACAGTCGTCCAAACCATCGTTGTACGATGTTCCCGGCTCCACACTTCCCTTCTCACCCTTCCCAGGGTGGGAGACGGACGAAACTCCCAACCGCTTACAGCCGAAGCCGTTTACCCGGGATGCTTACAGCAAAGTCATCGTTACGATGACTTTGCTGTAAGGAAAGGTTTGATTACAGTGGTGAGAAAATTTTACCGGGTAAAAAATCAGCAAGAATTTTTTACCCGGTAAAAAATTGTGGCCGCTGTAATGATTTGATTTCTTACAGCAAAGTCATCGTAACGATGACTTTGCTGTCAGCACCCCAGCGAAACTGCATCATCTGTAAGCCTTCCTCACCTCAATGTTGTAACCAAAGACGACTGCGATATTACCTTGTTCTATTCTAGTAGTGCCCACCATAGTTTCCTCCCCTTCTCATATTAAATTGAGTATTGTATATCTCCTGACCCGTCTACATACGCAAACGTCATGTACTAGCCTAACTTTCATCGTTTACTTGAAGGCGGCCTTGATGCCTGCCATAGAATGCTATTAAGAACTAATTTCATCAGATATCTAAACGCTCCCAGTAGTTGACATTGAAGGGAGGCTGTAGCAACTTCTCCCTGGAAGTTCGCAGTGATAGATGGGACCGGATAGGATGCTGGTACCTCACCGAAGAACGACCCTCCGCGAATCCCATTCCTCCGTGATACACGTCCGTTCGGCATACAAGCAGGGAATACGGTGGGATGCGCACGTTCGTCACTGGCACGCGGTACTTGTCTTTCGCTGGATGACTTAGGCACACATGGCTGAACTTGGCGATACGAATGATGAACCCATCCGCACCAGCAGCCATCATGAAATATGATGGCGAGTTGAGAGGACCAGTTCCAGTTCCCTCACGGACGGGAACATCGGTATGCATAAGTTGCTCCTGACTACCTTCTGCGGTCAAAATCAGACGAAGACCCGTTTCTGGAAAGACCACCGCTTCTTCTCTTCCAAACCCGAGCTTCAGGTTCTCCGCACAAATCGCCTTACCTAGCTCCAGAATCAGCTTGTTCCTGTACTGCCGCGCGCTTTCTTGCTCAAGGTCATCGCAGATGCTTTTCCGGTCCGTCTTGAATACACCAGTGCTGTCTTTCGGTCGAAGTGGTTTCCACGGGTTCTTCTGACTTGCACTTGAGCCACTTGTAGTACCTTGGAATGTGCTGGCCATCTGTGTGAATAACTCGTGCGTAGCTGCTCCCACTGTAGTAGAAGAGAAAATGTCTTGCAACACCACGTAACCAAGCTCGTCGATCATTCTTCTCTGGTAGCTGAAGTATTGTTGGCTTTCACAAGAACCGAGGGGACATACCAAAGTAGAGTAGCCTGCAGCTGCTTCCATTATCTCCGTCCGGATTGTATCAATGTCTTCTTCTGTGATATAATACTTCATTCTCGAGTTGGAAGGAACGCATAAAGGCAGCTTCTCAGGTATCTCCTCTGCGAATGTGCGGTCTGGAAGGGAGTTTTCTTGCTCGTCAGTGAAGAGTGGTGCTTCTTCTCCAGTCGTTCGTTTTCTTGCATTGACTCTACTCTTCTTTTCCCGGGGAGGCCCAATCTCAATGTTGTCATCCGGCGTATTGGGCTCAGAAAACTTCGCGCTAGTATCTTCCCTTCTTCGCTTCTTATCCAACCTGGACTCGTTTTCATCGCCGCTTCCACCAGAACTCCTGCTTCTTCCCGAATTCTCCTTGTCCACTTCGGCCGGGCTAGTGCTGTAAGTTTCTGGTGTCCTGATTCGAAGTTTCAATATCACAGAGCGGTTCTGCGCATCTCCAGCTTGTTGTCCAGGCGTGTCTATGTCCATGCGACCACTATTGTCCAAGTTGATATCCAGACTTTGCGTATCGCCGCTTTGTTTCCTTCCCTGAGGAAGATCTTCTCTGACAATCCTTCCCGGCGAATTATCCCTGGCACGACTTTCCCGCTCTGCCCTTGAAGCTGAAAGACGTTCCTGTTCTTTTTGGAGAACAGCAAGACGTTCTGCTTCCCTCTTCTCAGCTGCTGCAAGACGCGTGGCAGGACGTTCCTGTCCTCCCTCTTTTGCTGCGGCAGGACGGTCTTCTGCTTCTTTCGGGGTGCTCAGAGGTGCCTCTTCTATTGCTTTCGTCGCGACAGCAGGAATCACTTCTTCAGCCACCACATTTGGAGTAATTTCCTGTTCTTCCTCCACAACAGCAGAAACTTCCTGCTCTGCTTGGGCTTCGGCAGATACTCCTTCTTCTGCTTGAACAGGACCAGAAGTTTCCACAGTTTCCTTCTCTGTAGAATTATTTCCCTGTTCTGCGGCAGTAGGTGCTTCTTCGTCTTCTGCTTTGGCGCCATCAACAAGTGCTTTTTCTATTTCTCCGGGGGTCATGCGATTCCGTTCCCTCTCCTCCTCCGCTTTCGTCTCCTGCATTGCCTTTGTCCCGGTAGCATATTCCAGTTTGTCGTAAAAACTGTTTGTAAACATCCCGTTCTTGGTTCTCAGACTGCTACTGTCTACCACGTCGTCATGAAAGTCGACAAGGACGAATACAATGCGCTCTCCAATGCGATGATCATTATCCCCGACCTCCTTCGCGTTTTCTGCTGCCAAATCCGTTCGCACGAATTCCTCCATCGTTGCAGAGTTCAACCACTTGCGGACGACCTCTGCCATATCATAGATGGCCAACAGAGCCAGTAGCCAAGTGCGCATCGTGAACGGACTTCCGCTTCCGATATTTCTGACAAGTCCTCTCTTCCTCCTCATCCTTGTCCACGACGCTGTCATCTCGAGCACAAACCACTGGAACCACTCCTTATCGCGCGTCCCGCGTCCGTCCGTGCCATTGCGGAATATTGCGTTATTGACAAGATCGAGCACGCACCCGTACATATCGGCAGAGTCAATTCGAGAAAAGTCCGGATCTCTTCCCTCGGTTCTTGCATCCTCGATTTCTCTGTTCCTATCCAAAGCATTGTAAACGCTAGGGATAGAGCTCCAGTACACGAAAGCAACGCTGTCTGTGCGATTGAACCCCTTCGCAATGTTGATGTACTGCCTATACGAGTTCTCCGAACGGTTCCTGTCGGACGGCAGAATATAGCTCACTTCTTTCAGAATAGGAATAAGCCGGACAACAGGAAGATCCATCTGGTTGGAAAACCTGAGAAACTCTATGACCGCACAGACATTGTCGGCAATGCTCACAGAAGCGACATCGTGAGTTTGTATATTGGCTTCGAGAGACAGTTTCAGAACCTCCAGCGCATCGAAAATTAGACGCCCGTTCGGCGCAATCAACTGTTGTACCCAAACCAATTCCAAGGAATCCCTGTTCTTTCCTGAGTACTTCTCCAGGCATAGTTGCAGAGCAGCTATGCGATGAGAGCCATCGATGCAGTAAAACTCGTCTCCTTCGTTATCTTCCATTTTGCAGACTGTAATCATAGTTCCAGTGGTAGAGAAACCTCTATCCATGAAAATGCTGGCCAGTTCGTTTACACGACCCGGTCGCACCAAACGGGAGGTCACTGTCGGAAATTTCACTTTGCGAGGATCAACTTGCACTTTAGAAGAGCTGTACTGAGCAATAGTGATGCTTTTCTCTTCAGCAGAAGGAGAATTGCTCTTCTCCGCTGTAGTATTCATGATACTATTGTCTCCCATTGTAATCCCTGCAATCTCAGTTCGTTCAATCGGTTCTCTGTTCAAATGTTGTGTAGACGATGAAATCCACAATTGTGGTACCTCCGAGTGCGCTTCCCGTCTCTCAGCTTCCTCTCTTATACTGTCCGGACAAGACATTCCCTACCTACGTTCAGTCCTGATGAACCTTACGCTGCACCCGCTCAGCACCTCTGACTCTACCTGATCCTGATACCTCCACAAAGCGTTTAGCCCTTTCCATCAATCTACACCTAATAGTATGTACCTCTAGCGCATATAATGCAATCGAACCCGTTTACCTCACCACGTCAATTATCATTCATATTCCAACAACCTATTTCATCCACACTCTCCACCTCGCTTCTTCTTCCGTACCATTGATTCCTATCAATCGATTCTACGTGAGTTTTATACATTTACTACGATCCACCTCTCCTACAAGTCTGAAAAATTCATTTCTACACTAACTTTTGCTACTCACAAATAACGGTTCCCGTGCAGGCCACTGCTTGAATTTCTTCCTATTGGCGTACTCGGCTGCAAAGGATTCATAGACTATTTAAACGGTGATCATATAAATGGTTTTCAATGTGCTCCAATGGACAATACACCAAAGAACATCAATATGAATTCATTTCAACTACCTATTCACTACTGCGATTCAGTTTTCTTGCATACCAAATCTCATTGCGTTCCTACCCTAGTCGATTCAAAATGCTTCCTCCTCGTCAGTTGATCAATATTCCTTATTCCTTACAACGAGCAGGTCCTCTGGACATCCTAAAGTTGGTTACTTAACCTTAACTATCGATGAATTTGCTGTAATGAAACGTTTTCTTACAGCAAAGTCATCGTTACGATGACTTTGCTGTAAGAAAAGAAAACATTACAGCAGCCATGATTTCTTTACCGGGTAAAAAATTGTGGCCGCTGTAATGAAACGTTTTCTTACAGCAAAGTCATCGTAACGATGACTTTGCTGTAAGAAAGCAAATCATTACAGCGGCCACAATTTTTTTACCCGGTAAAATTTCTTGCTGATTTTTTACCCGGTAAAAAATTCTTCGGCCACTGCAAGGAAACGGTTCCTTACAGCAAAGTCATCGTTACGATGACTTTGCTGTAAGAAAGCAAATCATTACAGCTGCCACGATTTTTTTACCCGGTAAAAATTCTTGGCCACTGTAATGGAAACGTTTTCTTACAGCAAAGTCATCGTAACGATGACTTTGCTGTAAGCATACCTCCCTCCATCCTCTCAGATCCTCTCCCCACTACTTTGCACCAATCCACCAACGCCCTAGAGTGTACAATTCATATGTGATGCATCTGGTTATTCATTTTATTCTTCCCTAAAAATCATGCAGCCCTCGGTGGAAATCCGTCTCGCCTACATAGTGCATATATCTCTCCACCCTCCAGCAGTCCGGGTCCGTGCCTTACCTCCCTCATGTTCTCATCATATTCGCATACACTCCCATTGCAATAGTGCATACCAAACACCTCAGTGACTCCCTCACTCATCTCCACAATTACTGTTCGTCGCCTCTCTTCGACCTTGAACACTCCTTCATCAGTTTTTTGCAAACCCAGGCAAACTCCATAAGCTGTACCTTGCTCATCTCTCGCACTCTCGTTCCTCAGGATAAAGAACGCTAGAACAATAAAAAACCGCGGTTCATAATTAATTCTTCCCCGCATTATCTCTGATGTGAGACGAGACGCCGGGTACAGAATCGCTTGTGAAGTTGCACCATCCTCACATGTCCTCTGTTCAGGGCAAACAGCATGGATGATAGCTCCTGATTCTAGAGAGCCAGACCTCTGCACTGTTTTCCTTCCCCACTCTGTCGTAGTGCTTCTAGAAACTCTTCTCACCCATTCGGCATACTTTCCACACCCGCTTGTTCCGCTTCCGTACCTTTCGGTAAAGAACCGTTTGAAAACACCTACAGCACCCTCTGCCATATCACATTTTCCATTCATGTACTCCTTGACCTCGTCAATAGATATACCTCCATGCCCTCTCCACGTCACAATTTCACCATCCGCCGACAATATCTTTCCTCGACGCTGGGAGAGAAGCTGGAGAACCGGTTCCTGGAAGCAGTTTTTCACTACCTCGTCTTCCACATCTATTTCTCTCCCTAGCTCCTGTGAAAGAACGTTGACCATTTGAGAGCATTCGGACGAGGACCAATGTTGTGGCTCCATGCCGATTTCGCGCAAAACAATGGCCACTCTCGTCTGCCAGTCATCCGCAAGAACTAATTCCAGCGCTGAAAGCTGTTCGCTTTGGTGATTGGACATTCTCACACCTTTCTTCAGCGGCTGATGCATCCGTTCGAATATAAGCTCCTGCACGTGCTTCACAGAGCCGTAGGCAGGAAGCGTATGAACACAAAACTCGACAAGACGATGAACATTAGGCTTGTCCAAATGTGCTCCTGCTCCCTTCACTTTCCGACAATACTCATTCAACGTCTCCACGTAGTCTACAGTTCTTCCCAGAATGTATTCATTCCTGCCACCTTCTCCGTCAGCCGTCTCTACTTCATGTGGACCGTCTTTCCACCATACGGGCATGAAACTAATACACGAAACCAGCTTCTGAAACATCACTACTAGTTTGACGGCCCCATCAAATTTTTCACGATGACCTTCCCCTTTCCCATCCATCATTCGAGCTGCGTTTTCGAATGCCATAGGTGCTATCAGCAGCACACTGAATATGTCACTCATGTTCATGGAAAGCAGATTGTTGGTTCCAAATAAACGGTTCTGCCTTCCCATCCTGAACTTCTTCAGAGCGCCCAGAATTTGCAATTCAGCTACCTCTCGAATTCGTGGGCTGGCAGCTGAAATACAAGCGTTCAGTACATCTTGTGCCAGTCCAGACAATAGATGGTCAGGTGCTATCACTGCGGAACGGTACGGGTCAAAAATTGCTGGGACAACTGAAACTCCGTTTTCCGTCTTCGGTACTTCTTCCTGCACTGCTTCCAAGGAAGTGCTCAGGACATGAAATGGTAAATCTTCCCCTTCTTCTGCAGCCAGTCCGAGAGTGCGAAGCTGGGTTTCTGTGGCATCCTTACGTGTCGATGCATTCCGATACTTGCTCCTGGCATGCGTCGATGTTTGCCCGTTCACTACCGAAGTGTATGCATTCTTCGTGCCACCAGTACTGCTCAGGTCATATTTGCGGAAACTGCAGATGTGGCACGGAGAGTTTGATGTGTGTCCAAGAACATCCAGGGTATGTGAAACTGCAGGATAGTCTCCAATGCTCCCCACTGGGTCTAGAAATACCACAACATCTTCTCCCTCTGCATTTTTCGTTGGGAAACCCTCTGTGCTTCCCCGCACTATATCTTGAACGATATATCGCAATACACAATTTGTGGACACTCCCGGAGGTGGCAAACCAATCACTCGAACCGCTTGGTAGCTTCCCCTTTTCCGAGGTGGTAGATTGAGAGGTAACATATAGCATCCACCAAAACTTCCCTTCCTGCTTGTGAATGGTTCGAAGTCATCCGTGTAAAGGAGAAATCGGTAAACAAAGTAGTTTCGACCATCCTCCAGCTTTCCCCAACATGGTGCATCTTCTCGCGGAGACGCTGGGTGCCATTGCGACCTGTGGTCTCCGAAACCATCCGAGAACACCCCTGAAACACGAATTTCTTCATAGTTGGGGCTTCCAAGTCCATCGGGCGGGTTTCTGGCTTCAGCAAAGCTCGCGCCCGGTGAAAAGCAAAGTAACATGGTGGATGCTTCTCCGACCTGCTCTTTCAAATACCTGTTCACCAATACGACGTGTGGAACAATATCACCCTCTTCCATTCCAATTGGTAATAGAACGGTTATCACGTCCCCAGCTCGTGTTCCTTTTCCCTTGGCTCCTGCTCCGATTACACATTGCGATATCGCTCGCAGAGCATGCTGCCTCTCCCATTCCAATAGATGTGACATTCGCGGCTGCAGATATTTTTCGACATGCACATCATGCTCACCGTCGTGTCGAGCCTCATAGGTAACTATGGTCCTAGCATGAAGTTCCCACAACGATGTAACTGCCACTCTTCTCCTCTTCGGTTTCCCACCATCTCTGTCATTCTTCCTAAACCCTTTTGCTCTTTCGATGACGGCAACCTGACGAGCTCCTGGATGACATCGGATTCGAATTGCTGTTCCATCAGGTACATAAATGTGCTTCAAACCCTTTTTCCCATCGCTGTCAATGGGAACAACTGCTGTGCGAACGAATGGGTCGCTCAAAACACCCCTCCTGCACTTTGCGATGAACGAATCTTCAATGCTGCACTCTGCGGTTGATTTTTCTCCTTCCGAGCTTCGATTGTTCGCGTCACTGCGGAATGCTTTAAAGATTGGTCGAGTCTGGACATCTTTCAGAGCCCATGTGCTTGGGAGTACAATACGAACTTTCGCCATTCCTCCACAATTGTCTCTGTCATCTGTTGTTCCACGGGTTCCTACTGCACCTCGATGCTGTGCAGCTCTTGCTCCGCTCTTTCGAAGGTCTATCGGAAACTCTATGTCACAGCTCTTTGCATAGCAGTGTTTCCTCAAGAATGGTAGTATCTTCTGTCGCATCACAGAGTCCGACGGGACATGCTCACTTGGATCTCTGCGGAAATTCATTCCGAACAGGGTACCTTCATAGTGGGCTCTTGTCATTCTTTGAGTTCCACTCAGCTGAAGAGCCCCATACATTGCAGGCCATCGTAGTAGTGCCTTGAAATCACCACATGCTTCATCCCCAGCATTTGGGTCTATCGGGCCTCCAGTTGAAATAGAATCAGAACCTCGTCCGGTTGCTTCTTCCGATTCCATTAGCGTGCTCGATGCTATGTAGATGTCACTTCCATCTTCATCGTTGTTGCTGTACACATCAATACAACCTTCTATTGTGTCACCCATAGGGATTGGGGACTCCAATAGGTCATCTGTGGTACACTCACGTCGTAGCTCATTACCTCTCGGGATTTCTTTGTTCATGCAGGCTGCATCACTGCTGCGGATTTCTCCCTGCAGTTTCCCAGGAAGCTGTTCACTGGGACTGGCCACATTGAGTGAATCGAATCTCGCCTTTGTCCTACGACTTGTGGTTTTCTTTCGAATAGGAGTCCGTCTCGGAGCCATCTTGATGTTTTTGTTCTTTTCTTCTTCGCTCAGTTTTGTTGCATAGAATACAACTCTAAACTTCTACGACATGACTACTATCTCAATACAGTATTACTTTTAACCGTTACGAAAACTTTCCAGGGTTTCATTCGATCCAATGAACTGGTTCACCACAATTCTTTGTCCTATGCTCATTTCTTTATACACATTGATTGCTATTTCATCCGGACTCAACATCGTTTTGCTATCTTGTATCGCATTCCCTAACCACAAACCCAACCAAGATGTATCCATTTCCGGAAAACGGCCGTTTATTTCGCAGTGATGCTCTAGGCACTAATACTGAATCTGATTTTCTCATACACGTACTTCCTACTCGTATACTCTACCATTTTCGGCCCTATTTACAAGTTGGAAGCACAATCTCTCGTTGAATCGTACTCGGTGTGATATCTTAAATTAGCATAAATTTATATATTGCAATGCAGATTCACTGCTCGCTTGCAACATGAAAATTATAAAATTTCTCCCACACTGCTGTTTCCTAGCCGCCCACATCCACGTGGCCCGCTTTGACTGCCTGCCAAGTGTGCTCAGAGCATGCAATGACGTCATCGATATATACCGTCCACATCATCACTGGAAGCGCGGACTTCTCGTCCAGGAAAGGGCGCCATTTTTCCTACTCCTCGCCTCACCCTTTTCTGTAGGCCCCATATGCTAGTGTTTTTCCTATATTTCTGTAGTGATGACGTCATTATAGACTAGAGAAGGCGGTAGAAGATACAATAATTTTGCGCCTGTTCTGCCAGGTCATGTGCTTCAAAGCGTAATTCGCACCCCAGGTATCGTTTTTCTGGGCCTCCCATCCCACCGCTCTGTTTCAAAATTATCCCTCTATCGTTCTCCTACACGTCATTTCCGCCCGTAGAGTACTACTTAAACGACAGATTCTGGAAATCCCTGTTTCCATCTTCATATCCGTCGGAAACAAAGCAACAACCCTGGCCGTGGAAGCAGTATAGATCATCTAAACTGCTTCCAAAGCGTAAGTTGTAGATCATCAATACTGCTTCCAAGGCCAAAGTTGTTGCTTTGTCTCCGACGAATATGAACCATGATGGTACGTTTCCACAACTCACGCCACTAACCCAGTTTTCTATTTGTTTTCTCTTTCTCAGGTTTCCAGTCGGTGAGTGTTCCACTTCTACTTTCATTTATCTTTCTCTCTTACCACTTCTCCATACTTTTCTTTTCTGCCTGTGAGTACATATCTCAATTTGGGATGCAATGGTATTTGTTAAGGTACGTTAGTCTCCTAATCACCATCAATTTCCCTCTCCAATTCAACGTCACTAACTTGTTTCCTTTCTCTACATCATTTTTTCTTCTTCTCTTCATTTCCTAGCTTATTCATGCAGCTCAATCAGTTGATAGATTTGTAGACTTTTCTAGTAGTTTTAGTTTTACTCGTCGGAATAGTGTTAGTTGTAGTAGCATTTTTAACATAGGGATTGTTTATTCTCAATGTAGCCTGCGCAAATAAACAAATCCAGAGTGAAGCTTCCCATATCGCACCCTCTTAGACTGCTACCTATCCTACCGCGTATACCTCTCGCTAGCTCATAGTCACTACGAAATAAAAATTCCTAGCCGTACTATTCTGTCCATTTCCAAGTAGATACCGTCCATGCCCCATCCTCATAGCGCTAGAACTGCCTCCCTCTACCCCAAAAAGATGCCCACGACAGCGTGACGCTCCATCTCATCCACCACTCCCAGACACCGAATTTTACTATATCAGGACACTACTTTACTGTCTGGTGCTAGGGCAGGTACTGCTGGTGCCCAGGGCAGCACGAAATACTGTCTACAGGTGCTGCCCAGGACAGTGAAAATCACTGTCTCCAGGTACTGCCCAGGACAGTGCACCGTGTTGGTTCCATTTGTTGTCCCAGGCAGCATATTTCACTATCTGGCCATGTTGCCTTGGCCAATACAAAACACTATCCGCCAACACTGCCCAGTACACTAAATTACATCATATCCAACTATTGAATAAATCATTAATTTTTACTGTCTCCATTCACTGCCTCAGACAGTACGGTGAGACAGTGTTTTTTACTGTCTGCAGACAGTGTTCCGTACTGTCTGCCAGACAGTGCAAATCACTGTCTCCAAGTGTGGCATTAATTTTCATTTGCCGCATAGTGATTTTTACTGTCTCGGACAGTAAAAATCACTGTCTCACCGTACTGTCTGAGGCCCCCTTTTCAACACCGTAGTGATAGCAAGAAGAAGAAGAGTTGTTCATTTTACTCAAATTCTGCATAAGCAGTATGGCTATCGAGCCACCATCATGCACATCAATGCGCTGAGCGCGGCATCGAATTGCCTCTACATGCGAGTTCATGATACCTGTTCCCAGGATAACTGGTACTGCGAGCTTAGGGGCTACAAAGAATTCTGCGTCCAGAATCTTTCGGCCTAGCTGTATTAGCAGCTTGATTCTTCCCGTTATCCTGAGAGGATGAGCATTGGCGTCTGCCAGTTGAGGGATATTCCCGGTCTGCGCGGCATAGGCCTTCCATCCCTTAGGTAAGATTGATTCTTGGACGACCGAA
The DNA here is from genome assembly GCA_030407315.1 of Asparagopsis taxiformis. Taxonomy (NCBI): domain Eukaryota; phylum Rhodophyta; class Florideophyceae; order Bonnemaisoniales; family Bonnemaisoniaceae; genus Asparagopsis; species Asparagopsis taxiformis. Next base: position 55,907 of record JALQPE010002007.1, read on the forward strand.
GGACCGGAACCGGTGTCCATAAACATACGCATAGGCGTTAGAAGTGTCTCGGAAATTCCGATAGACCCTAAAACCACGTAGTGGGCTGCCTTCAAGAGACATGCAGCCTTTGGCTGAGAGGGGAGGGGATAAGGGATATCCCCGGTTGGTGTCTGGGTAGGACGGTTCAACCGTTTTGGTTTCTTCGTTCCACCCTGTGGAGATGTGGATGGTGAGATGTCCACCCTACAGCGAAGCTGTTCCACCTCCTGGCGGGAGCGCGACACCTCACTCCCCCCGGTTAGTTTTCCGACGAAGTGTCGGATGTTTCATCTGAAGATGCTAGAGCATCAACTGCGGTTTCTACCGAACGAGAAGGACCAATACTCCGTTGCAATCCGGAAGCCAGATTTGTTTGTTCAACGACGTTGTCGTCCTCGGCAAACGCGACCATTCGCGGAAACCGTTTCTGCCGTTGGAGAACTGTTTTAGCAGGGACCTGCTTCTTCTTGAACTTGTCGAATTGCCGTTGCTGTCGGCGCATGACTTGTTCCGGCTCTTGGTGGTATGCATAGTTCGCCAAAGCGAAATACATTCCCACGGAACGGGAGAGGTACGGGCATGTGTACAGCACGTGACCGGGTTGCCGGCATCCGGAGCAGCGCCAATTGACCGCTCCCTTCGGGATCATGGACTCGGCAAGACTCACATGTTCCTCTGTGAGGGGCGGTACCTCCATCGGCGGTGTCTCCGCGTTCGGTCCCACGGTCAGTGGTTGTAACGTCTGCGACGTAGACATTTCTCTCCTCATTCCGAGGTCTTCATTAGCCATGGTAGCTAATAACGCTTTGCGTTTCCTTTCGGCAAGCTCCCTACTAGGGTACATCTTGGGCTTAGCCGTGTCGGCTGTGGTGGCTCTTAGGAAATCTCCGAGTCCTTTAGCCAAATTGCGTACCGCAAGGAAGTCTTCGCCGTCTCAGCCAGCAGTCACCTTAACGGTGTCTTTTACCCCCGGGCGTAGCCCTTTGAGGTAGTAGTTTACCAAATCTCTTTCAGAGAAAACATTAGCGCACAACAGTGCGGCCTCTTGCAGTCTGTCTGCGTACTCTGCCTCATCTTCGTGAGGTTCTTGTTTAATACGCGTGACCGCGTCGTAGGCGTCAGCCAAAACTGTATCCGTTGCATAACGAGTAAGTAAAGCATGGACGGCCTGTCGCCAAGTTATCTGCTGGTGCAGTTGATTTAGCAACTTCCTTTTCCGAGATTCGGACGCGATGAATCGTTGCGCATCTCCTTCAAGGAAATAACGTAGCAACTTTGTTGCTATTCCTTCTGATACTCCGCAGGAGTCACAAGCTTCTTGGTACTCCGCAAGGAATCGAAGTATATCGATAGGTTGCGTTCCATCGAACGGCGTCAAGGACGCATTGAAGTTCCGGATCTTTTCCGTTATCTTGTAGAGACTTGTACTCTTTCCGTTCGGAGCTTCTGTCGATGACAACTTGTCTTGTAACCGGTAATACCGGTAGGATACTACACGATCGAACGCGGGTTCACGGGCTCTTAAAGGAGTTAAGCCTGGTTCCAGGGGTCCTTCTTCTGTTTCGAATGGATTCGAAGGTGAATCAAACCCGAAAACTGGGTCACCCACGTTGGGATTTGTACCTGGTACCGGACGGGCGAGAGACTCGCTGAGTAAATCCACTCGATCCGACAAACGTCTGGTGACGTCAACGACCTTGTCGAGCTTCTCGGCTTCCACAGCTACGCTGTTCTCGGCAGTGCTGTGGGGGTTAAGGCAAAACTTGGGAGAAGGTGTTCCGGTCGAAGGTGCCTCCGAATCCCTGAGGTGGGGAGCGGAGGGTAGTTTATATAGACTAGGAGGTAGCTCTAGGAGGGGTAAAATGAAGGGTAACTACGAGGAGCTACGAGGAGTAGGTATCGGGAGATCAACCAATAGGAGAGGAGAATGGGAGATATTGTTGGTGGCGGCGGATCTGGAAACGGTCATGAGGAGAGTGTGACACGGAGGGCCACGTGTAAGAGTCCAGCAATGTCACACGTGTAAGAGGTTGGCAGGAACCCCTGACACGTGGAAACCTGGAGTCGGGCGCGACCGGGCCCCACAGGGCGACTTACAGTGCAAGCTTACATTTCTTACATGTAAGCTTACAGTTGAAATTTCATTGAAAAAACGAGGTTTCCGTCAGTTACTGTTGTATGTTACCTGTCATACGGGCGTATGGTTGTAAGTAACCATGTAAGTGGGGCGAAAGTGGCTGAAAAAGCCATGTAATCTTGTAAGTAACCGTGGCAGTCACATGACAGGTGTTGTAAGTGTATCATAACATGTAAGTAGCCTACTCAAGTGTCTCCTAGGTGGTGTAAGGTATATGGAAAGCTGTAAGTAGCCTCGTAGGAGTGGTTACTGTAAGCTTCCCTTGTAGTTGGGAGCTTTGGTCTCTGTGGAATGTTATTATCTTATTGGTTGGTCGGGGTATGGTGTTGTAAGAACAGGAATCTAGTGTTTACCATGAGGTCTAGAGGACTGATCCCTTACATTACTCCTTTCTCTGAACAAGAGTCGTGCTCGACTCGAGACTGAAGGGGAGGATACTAACCGTTGAAGACTGTTGGGAAGGGGAACACGGTGTGTGTCGGCCTAGGGATTAGGAGGAGTGATACGTCCATTTGTTCTTCCTCAGCCAAAGTTGTGACGATATTGCGGATATCATCCGCATAGGACTGGTCGGGGGAGAGGTGCCCATAGGCACCAACTACCCAGTGGTACAGATAACAGATAAAGTTGTATCCGATGGCTTCGGAGAGAGGAGCCGGTAAATTTTCGACGTTCGGCGAGAGTTCAATTCGATCTATGATCACAAACAGTAGGTCGAAATCTTCCGCTGTTACACAGAAGGGGCCAAAGGCATGATAGTATCCATAGCATGTGTGGATTAGGGCCCAGCAAAGTACACTTCGTGCATAAGGTTTTGGGGTAACGTCTTGTAACCATGTAGTCAATGTCTCGCCAGCGATAACAAGCTGGAGGTAAAACTCAGAAGAGGTGGCCATGGTGGAGAGGGGATATGGATAGGAAGGGGATGTCCAAACGAGGTTGTGGACTGAAAGGAATTTATAGAGCTGAAAGGGAGACCGGGAGTCTAATTCTGATGATATTTGTCAAGAAGTTCCTGACAATTTTAAGGTTTTCTATGGAAAGCCAGGAATTTTCGTGATCTGGATAACCTTTCCACTTCACGAGATATTGGAGTTTCCTGTGTCTTTTTCTGTGGTGAAGAATTCTCTCAACTTCATATTCGTCAGAGTTTGTTGAAAGTTTGATCGGTGGCGGTGGTACTAGGTTTCGCTCGAATGTGTCCTCTACGTAAGGTTTGAGGAGGCTAGAGTGAAATGCATTGTGGATTTTGCGATCGATCATTGGTTGGGGAAGGTTCAATCGAAAAGTAACTTCATTGATCTTCTCAGTGATTTCAAATGGTCCACAAAACTTTGGGTGAAGCTTTCTTGTACCCGATCCATCTTCAAGGGTTAGGTTTGCTGTGGACAGCATGACCTTGTCATTGACCTTGAATGGAGTCGGTAAACGCTTCCTATTGGCTTGCTTTGCCATTGATTCATTTGCTTTCTTTATGTTTTCGATGGCTTGTTTGGTAACTTTTCCTATGGTGGATATGAATTTTTCTGCAGTCGGGTTTTCTGTTTCTAAGGTTTCTATGGGAAGGGTCCTAGGGTGTTGCCCATATGTGAGGAAGAAGGGTGTGAAACTAGTGGCAGCATGTATTGAAGAGTTATAAGATACTTCAAAGTGGACTAAGTATTCGTCCCAGTTGGTTTTGTTGTAGTCAGCGAAGGCTCAGATCATTTCCTCAATCTTTCGATTAAGTATCTCTGTTTGTCCATCCGTTTGTGGATGGTATGCGGACGATGGTGATATCTTGGTTTTCAAGGTATGGAAAAGAGACTTCCAGAATTTGCTCATAAATACTGGATCTCGGTCACTAATGATTACTGAGGGGAGTCCATGGTGTCGATAAATGTTCTCGAAGAATAACTTTGCCGTTTCCACAGCGTTTGGGTCTCTTTCATACGGGATGATTCGGAGTAGCTTAGACAATCGATCAACTACAACGAACATTCCGGTGTTGCCTTTCTTGGTTTTGGGTAGAGGTTTCAAAAAGTCCATGGTGATGTGTGTCCACTTCCCCGAAGGGGGTTCTAATGGTTGAAGTAGTCCGAATGGTTTATGGTTTGGAGCCTTAGTTCTTTGGCATGTATCACATGAAGTGACATAGTCTCTAATAGTTTGTTTCATTTTCTTCCAGTAATATTTTGTAGCTATTCTGTGGCAAGTTTTCTTTACTCCAAGGTTACCAGATTGTGGGGTATCATGGTGATCATGTAGTAATTGAAGTCGATAGGTCCCTTTCGGTATACATAATCGTTCTTTGTAGTACAGAAGGTTGTTTTCTTTTCGGAAGGAGTTCTTCGGTGATTTGTATACTTCTTGGAACTCAGGATCCTTGGTATAATCTTCTTCTTTTATCTTTGCGTTGCCGTCTGATGCAAAGTACGTAGCATTGGTTTCGAACTGTGATGTTATGGATATTGCTTTTGTCAGAAGAGAGTGGTCTCTAGGGGCGGTTGGTTCTTTGTTCAGAAATTGTCTGGAGAGTGCGTCAGCTACTTTGTTTGTTTTCCCTTTTATTGCAAGTATTTTGAAGTCGAACGAGACAATTGATTCAAGCCATCTTACTTGTCTTTGGGATAGTTGCTTTTGGGTTTCCAAATATCTGAGGGGATAGTGATCAGTGTAAACGGTAAATGGTCTGCCATGGAGATATGCTCTCCATGTTCGAAGTGTATCGATGATGGCCAGGAGCTCTCTTTCATGAGCTGCATACTTTTGTGCGGCTGCATTGAGAGTTCTGGAGTAGAATGCAACAGGTCGGTATCTATTTGTGTCCTTTTGTTCCAGGAGAGCACCAAATGCAAATTGAGAAGCATCGGTTGTGACAACTATGTCCTTTTCTGGGTGGAAGGGCATTAATACTGGGGTTCGAGTCATCACTGTTTCAGTGCGGTAAAGGATTGTTCGGCGGAGGGGTTCCACGTGAATGGAGCATTTTCGTGAGTTCTGTGAGTGGTTTTGCTATGGCTGAGCAGCTTCCGATGAATCTGCGATAATAATTGACTAGGCCCAGGAAAGACTGGACGTCTCGTTTGTTCCTTGGCCTTGGCCATTCTTTGATGGTTTTGATCTTGGTTTCTTCAACTGATATTCCTCCTGGTGTGAGAACATGTCCTAAGTATTCTATCTCTTGTACTGCGAAAGAACACTTTGACATTTTTGCGTACAACTGATTCTTGCGGAGTCTCTGCAGAACTAGCTCAATGTGGTGAAGATGATCGGTAAATGAGGAGCTATAAATGAGTATATCATCCAGATATACTATAACAAAGTGATCTAGGTAATCTCTGAAAAGATCATTCATCAACGTCATGAACGTTGCAGGAGCATTGGATAATCCGAAGGGAAGCACAAGGAACTCGAAGTGTCCGTACCGGGTTCGGAACGCGGTTAGTGGGATAGAGTCGTTTTCTAAGCGTACTTGATGGTATCCGGATCTTAGGTCGATTTTACTGAAGTATTTGGTGTCCTTCAGCTGGTCAAAGATATCATCAATTCTAGGGAGCGGGTAGCTGTTCTTAACAGTGAGGCGATTGAGGGCTCGATAATCGATACACATACGTAGTGCACCGTCCTTTTTACTCACAAATAGAACTGGAGCACCCCAAGGGCTGCAACTTGGCTGGATAAATCCTGCTTCCAGGAGTTCATCGAGTTATTTCTTAAGCTCTCTGAGTTCAGGTGGGGACATCCGATACAGACCTCTTTTCTGTGGAATACTTTCGGGAACTAGGTCTATTCGGAAGTCAATTTTTCTTTGGGGAGGTAATCCTTTGGGCAACGTTTCTGGGAAAACGTCATTGTACTTTCCTAGAATTTGTTGGACATGTTTAGGAAGTTTTTGTTCGGAGGTCTCTGGTTTATTTGGGTTCAATAAGACTGCAAACAAAGGGAAATTTTCTTCATAGTCTCGGGTCATAGCACTTAGTGAAATACTTTCGCAAAGATGAAATTTATTTGCGTAGATGATAAATTTTTTGTTTCGGTGGGAGAATGAGATTTGGTTCGAATGGTTATCAATGGTGGCAAAATGGTTGGGGTGCCAATCCTTGCCGAGGATGGCATCATGATTTAACGGGCAGACAGCGAATGAAAACTGCTCTGTGTACCCTTGAATCTGTAGACTGATAGTAGACTTGGTTTGTTCTAAGGTTTGTGTATTCTTGTTGGCCATGGTGGCTAGGTGATTTGTGTCCTTGATCGGAATTTTGTTCGATAAGCAAAACGATCTGTTCACGTAACTGATCTCGGCCCCAGGGTCAAACATGAGTTTTGTTCTAACCCCATTTATTTTTCCAGACGACACTAGTAATCCTATACCAGCTCGTTTGAATGGATCTGGAGTTGTTTCAAAGGGAACTAGGGGAGGGCTTCTTACCATAGTAGGAAGTTCTATGGGGTTCTGGGCGTCTTGGGACGGAGATTCGACTAGTTCCGTTTGCCTTTTGGGCAGTTTTTGGCAATATGCCCTGGTTGGCGACAGCGGAGGCAAAGCCCTTTCTTCATGCATTGTTCTCTTTCTTCTTTGGTTAACTTTTTGATTTGAATGTTTCCAAATTCCATGGGGACGGGCCTTGAGGAATTTCCTTCTGGTTTACGGCCATAGTCCTTATTTTTTGAAATACCCCCGTTGGGTCCAAGGCGGCGGTGAGCAGCTTCAACACGTTCAGCGTCACGCATTGCCTCGGCAAGGTCACGATAATCTTTGGTATAAAGTTCTTTCCAGATATATTGCTTTAAACCCCTGGTATATCGGTCAATTTGTTCTGCCATACTTATGGTTGGGATGTCAAGGAGAATTCTTTGGAAATCATCGTTGAATGATGATACGTCGCGTACCTGTCTCCAGCGAGCAAATTTATCGCGAGCTACCTTTTCTTTGTTAAGCGTTTCAAAACGAGAGATAATAGCCTTTTTTAAGCAGTTCCATGTTTTTATTTCGCTTCCATCATCGGTTTTTTGATAGACAATCCACCACTCATGAGCAGCTCCAGATAAATAGCTAACAGCTAGCTGGAGTGAGTCGTCGTCGGTAGCGTTGGACAGGTAGTTGTCCATGTGCGTAGCCCAGCTTGTGATCGATCCTCTACCAGAGAACTTTTCAGCTTGGTGTTTCTTTGGTTTAGGATTGTCTGATGTTTTAATACTCTGGAGCTCTTCCCTTATACGATCATACGATGCAGCGGCATCGTTTAAGGAGTTCTGCTGGTTATTGATCTGGGAGTTGGCTGCCTGGAGTTGAGTTTGTAGATCCTGGACAACCTGGGCAAGGTTTTCAATGGTGATGGGATTACTCATTTTTTTCTTCTGAGGAAAAGAGGGAGAGCGTGTTTACTTAGGTTCTAATGGTTCACTCCAAGTCCTACGCGCTCACGATGCTTGGCACTCTTGATGTGACGAGTATAGTCTTCGATAGAGACGAAGGAACGATCACACGGGCGACAGTTTAGTTCGACTTGATGATTTCGAACTCAGCGCTTGTGCTTTTCGGAATCGATGTGGGCTAGGAATTGAGCCCTAGTCTTAGCTGATTTCCTGCAAAGTGTGCAGTCGAAACTTCTTGTGGGAGTCTTTGGTTTAGGGTTCCTCTTGGCTTCTTTGTATGTTGCGGTTCGGAGAAGATGCTGCGAGGAACGGTCGTCGATCGACAACAAGGTGCGCTGCGGAGGGATAGGCGGAGCAGTGGTCGAAGCAGAGGCGCAATGTGAGCTAGGAGTTCCTCTGGGGGCCGGTATGTTTTGTCGGGAGACCGTCTTCCCGAGAATACGATGAGTATTGACAACTTTCTTGGGCATGTTCGGAGCGTCCGACTTGGGTGCCACCGTGAATCGAGGGGAAGCAGCCCGGGGCAGTTGAGCACGAGGGGCGGTCGAAGACGTGGAGTAGGAAGAATGGTCTTCTTCGTGATCAGAGGGCGAATGGCGAGGCGAAGGGTCACTTTCGGCACGAAGGCGGGGAGAACCGCTTTAGGCTTGGCGATAGCAGGAGGTAAAGGGCGGAAGTCGTCGTCACGGTCGATGACGGTCGGCGGCGGAGCGGGCGGAGTATCGACGGTGGGGGTCTGTGGGGTGGTGTCGGCTCTAAGGGCGACGATCCCAAACGGCGGAGTCTGCGGGGGCTGAGAGAGGGGGGAACTCGGGAATGCAGCACTATCGTCGGAGCGGTATTCCGACGGGGAGTCTGGGATTCTGTGGGAAAAAGATCGTGGTCCGGCCACTGTCCAACAGGAAAAGTCCTCAAGATGGTTACTCAAGTCGTAGTCAGTCACACAACAGCGTAGACTCGATAGGAGAACTAGACTACTGTGTGAAGCCAGAGATGGAGAAGTGGCGGGAACTTACTTGCGATGCTACCAAGCTGTGGGGGTTAAGGCACAACTTGGGAGAAGGTGTTCCGGTCGAAGGTGCCTCCGAATCCCTGAGGTGGGGAGCGGAGGGTAGTTTATATAGACTAGGAGGTAGCTCTAGGAGGGGTAAAATGAAGGGTAACTACGAGGAGCTACGAGGAGTAGGTATCGGGAGATCAACCAATAGGAGAGGAGAATGGGAGATATTGTTGGTGGCGGCGGATCTGGAAACGGTCATGAGGAGAGTGTGACACGGAGGGCCACGTGTAAGAGTCCAGCAATGTCACACGTGTAAGAGGTTGGCAGGAACCCCTGACACGTGGAAACCTGGAGTCGGGCGCGACCGGGCCCCACAGGGCGACTTACAGTGCAAGCTTACATTTCTTACATGTAAGCTTACAGTTGAAATTTCATTGAAAAAACGAGGTTTCCGTCAGTTACTGTTGTATGTTACCTGTCATACGGGCGTATGGTTGTAAGTAACCATGTAAGTGGGGCGAAAGTGGCTGAAAAAGCCATGTAATCTTGTAAGTAACCGTGGCAGTCACATGACAGGTGTTGTAAGTGTATCATAACATGTAAGTAGCCTACTCAAGTGTCTCCTAGGTGGTGTAAGGTATATGGAAAGCTGTAAGTAGCCTCGTAGGAGTGGTTACTGTAAGCTTCCCTTGTAGTTGGGAGCTTTGGTCTCTGTGGAATGTTATTATCTTATTGGTTGGTCGGGGTATGGTGTTGTAAGAACAGGAATCTAGTGTTTACCATGAGGTCTAGAGGACTGATCCCTTACATTACTCCTTTCTCTGAACAAGAGTCGTGCTCGACTCGAGACTGAAGGGGAGGATACTAACCGTTGAAGACTGTTGGGAAGGGGAACACGGTGTGTGTCGGCCTAGGGATTAGGAGGAGTGATACGTCCATTTGTTCTTCCTCAGCCAAAGTTGTGACGATATTGCGGATATCATCCGCATAGGACTGGTCGGGGGAGAGGTGCCCATAGGCACCAACTACCCAGTGGTACAGATAACAGATAAAGTTGTATCCGATGGCTTCGGAGAGAGGAGCCGGTAAATTTTCGACGTTCGGCGAGAGTTCAATTCGATCTATGATCACAAACAGTAGGTCGAAATCTTCCGCTGTTACACAGAAGGGGCCAAAGGCATGATAGTATCCATAGCATGTGTGGATTAGGGCCCAGCAAAGTACACTTCGTGCATAAGGTTTTGGGGTAACGTCTTGTAACCATGTAGTCAATGTCTCGCCAGCGATAACAAGCTGGAGGTAAAACTCAGAAGAGGTGGCCATGGTGGAGAGGGGATATGGATAGGAAGGGGATGTCCAAACGAGGTTGTGGACTGAAAGGAATTTATAGAGCTGAAAGGGAGACCGGGAGTCTAATTCTGATGATATTTGTCAAGAAGTTCCTGACAATTTTAAGGTTTTCTATGGAAAGCCAGGAATTTTCGTGATCTGGATAACCTTTCCACTTCACGAGATATTGGAGTTTCCTGTGTCTTTTTCTGTGGTGAAGAATTCTCTCAACTTCATATTCGTCAGAGTTTGTTGAAAGTTTGATCGGTGGCGGTGGTACTAGGTTTCGCTCGAATGTGTCCTCTACGTAAGGTTTGAGGAGGCTAGAGTGAAATGCATTGTGGATTTTGCGATCGATCATTGGTTGGGGAAGGTTCAATCGAAAAGTAACTTCATTGATCTTCTCAGTGATTTCAAATGGTCCACAAAACTTTGGGTGAAGCTTTCTTGTACCCGATCCATCTTCAAGGGTTAGGTTTGCTGTGGACAGCATGACCTTGTCATTGACCTTGAATGGAGTCGGTAAACGCTTCCTATTGGCTTGCTTTGCCATTGATTCATTTGCTTTCTTTATGTTTTCGATGGCTTGTTTGGTAACTTTTCCTATGGTGGATATGAATTTTTCTGCAGTCGGGTTTTCTGTTTCTAAGGTTTCTATGGGAAGGGTCCTAGGGTGTTGCCCATATGTGAGGAAGAAGGGTGTGAAACTAGTGGCAGCATGTATTGAAGAGTTATAAGATACTTCAAAGTGGACTAAGTATTCGTCCCAGTTGGTTTTGTTGTAGTCAGCGAAGGCTCAGATCATTTCCTCAATCTTTCGATTAAGTATCTCTGTTTGTCCATCCGTTTGTGGATGGTATGCGGACGATGGTGATATCTTGGTTTTCAAGGTATGGAAAAGAGACTTCCAGAATTTGCTCATAAATACTGGATCTCGGTCACTAATGATTACTGAGGGGAGTCCATGGTGTCGATAAATGTTCTCGAAGAATAACTTTGCCGTTTCCACAGCGTTTGGGTCTCTTTCATACGGGATGATTCGGAGTAGCTTAGACAATCGATCAACTACAACGAACATTCCGGTGTTGCCTTTCTTGGTTTTGGGTAGAGGTTTCAAAAAGTCCATGGTGATGTGTGTCCACTTCCCCGAAGGGGGTTCTAATGGTTGAAGTAGTCCGAATGGTTTATGGTTTGGAGCCTTAGTTCTTTGGCATGTATCACATGAAGTGACATAGTCTCTAATAGTTTGTTTCATTTTCTTCCAGTAATATTTTGTAGCTATTCTGTGGCAAGTTTTCTTTACTCCAAGGTTACCAGATTGTGGGGTATCATGGTGATCATGTAGTAATTGAAGTCGATAGGTCCCTTTCGGTATACATAATCGTTCTTTGTAGTACAGAAGGTTGTTTTCTTTTCGGAAGGAGTTCTTCGGTGATTTGTATACTTCTTGGAACTCAGGATCCTTGGTATAATCTTCTTCTTTTATCTTTGCGTTGCCGTCTGATGCAAAGTACGTAGCATTGGTTTCGAACTGTGATGTTATGGATATTGCTTTTGTCAGAAGAGAGTGGTCTCTAGGGGCGGTTGGTTCTTTGTTCAGAAATTGTCTGGAGAGTGCGTCAGCTACTTTGTTTGTTTTCCCTTTTATTGCAAGTATTTTGAAGTCGAACGAGACAATTGATTCAAGCCATCTTACTTGTCTTTGGGATAGTTGCTTTTGGGTTTCCAAATATCTGAGGGGATAGTGATCAGTGTAAACGGTAAATGGTCTGCCATGGAGATATGCTCTCCATGTTCGAAGTGTATCGATGATGGCCAGGAGCTCTCTTTCATGAGCTGCATACTTTTGTGCGGCTGCATTGAGAGTTCTGGAGTAGAATGCAACAGGTCGGTATCTATTTGTGTCCTTTTGTTCCAGGAGAGCACCAAATGCAAATTGAGAAGCATCGGTTGTGACAACTATGTCCTTTTCTGGGTGGAAGGGCATTAATACTGGGGTTCGAGTCATCACTGTTTTCAGTGCGGTAAAGGATTGTTCGGCGGAGGGGTTCCACGTGAATGGAGCATTTTCGTGAGTTCTGTGAGTGGTTTTGCTATGGCTGAGCAGCTTCCGATGAATCTGCGATAATAATTGACTAGGCCCAGGAAAGACTGGACGTCTCGTTTGTTCCTTGGCCTTGGCCATTCTTTGATGGTTTTGATCTTGGTTTCTTCAACTGATATTCCTCCTGGTGTGAGAACATGTCCTAAGTATTCTATCTCTTGTACTGCGAAAGAACACTTTGACATTTTTGCGTACAACTGATTCTTGCGGAGTCTCTGCAGAACTAGCTCAATGTGGTGAAGATGATCGGTAAATGAGGAGCTATAAATGAGTATATCATCCAGATATACTATAACAAAGTGATCTAGGTAATCTCTGAAAAGATCATTCATCAACGTCATGAACGTTGCAGGAGCATTGGATAATCCGAAGGGAAGCACAAGGAACTCGAAGTGTCCGTACCGGGTTCGGAACGCGGTTAGTGGGATAGAGTCGTTTTCTAAGCGTACTTGATGGTATCCGGATCTTAGGTCGATTTTACTGAAGTATTTGGTGTCCTTCAGCTGGTCAAAGATATCATCAATTCTAGGGAGCGGGTAGCTGTTCTTAACAGTGAGGCGATTGAGGGCTCGATAATCGATACACATACGTAGTGCACCGTCCTTTTTACTCACAAATAGAACTGGAGCACCCCAAGGGCTGCAACTTGGCTGGATAAATCCTGCTTCCAGGAGTTCATCGAGTTATTTCTTAAGCTCTCTGAGTTCAGGTGGGGACATCCGATACAGACCTCTTTTCTGTGGAATACTTTCGGGAACTAGGTCTATTCGGAAGTCAATTTTTCTTTGGGGAGGTAATCCTTTGGGCAACGTTTCTGGGAAAACGTCATTGTACTTTCCTAGAATTTGTTGGACATGTTTAGGAAGTTTTTGTTCGGAGGTCTCTGGTTTATTTGGGTTCAATAAGACTGCAAACAAAGGGAAATTTTCTTCATAGTCTCGGGTCATAGCACTTAGTGAAATACTTTCGCAAAGATGAAATTTATTTGCGTAGATGATAAATTTTTTGTTTCGGTGGGAGAATGAGATTTGGTTCGAATGGTTATCAATGGTGGCAAAATGGTTGGGGTGCCAATCCTTGCCGAGGATGGCATCATGATTTAACGGGCAGACAGCGAATGACAACTGCTCTGTGTACCCTTGAATCTGTAGACTGATAGTAGACTTGGTTTGTTCTAAGGTTTGTGTATTCTTGTTGGCCATGGTGGCTAGGTGATTTGTGTCCTTGATCGGAATTTTGTTCGATAAGCAAAACGATCTGTTCACGTAACTGATCTCGGCCCCAGGGTCAAACATGAGTTTTGTTCTAACCCCATTTATTTTTCCAGACGACACTAGTAATCCTATACCAGCTCGTTTGAATGGATCTGGAGTTGTTTCAAAGGGAACTAGGGGAGGGCTTCTTACCATAGTAGGAAGTTCTATGGGGTTCTGGGCGTCTTGGGACGGAGATTCGACTAGTTCCGTTTGCCTTTTGGGCAGTTTTTGGCAATATGCCCTGGTTGGCGACAGCGGAGGCAAAGCCCTTTCTTCATGCATTGTTCTCTTTCTTCTTTGGTTAACTTTTTGATTTGAATGTTTCCAAATTCCATGGGGACGGGCCTTGAGGAATTTCCTTCTGGTTTACGGCCATAGTCCTTATTTTTTGAAATACCCCCGTTGGGTCCAAGGCGGCGGTGAGCAGCTTCAACACGTTCAGCGTCACGCATTGCCTCGGCAAGGTCACGATAATCTTTGGTATAAAGTTCTTTCCAGATATATTGCTTTAAACCCCTGGTATATCGGTCAATTTGTTCTGCCATACTTATGGTTGGGATGTCAAGGAGAATTCTTTGGAAATCATCGTTGAATGATGATACGTCGCGTACCTGTCTCCAGCGAGCAAATTTATCGCGAGCTACCTTTTCTTTGTTAAGCGTTTCAAAACGAGAGATAATAGCCTTTTTTAAGCAGTTCCATGTTTTTATTTCGCTTCCATCATCGGTTTTTTGATAGACAATCCACCACTCATGAGCAGCTCCAGATAAATAGCTAACAGCTAGCTGGAGTGAGTCGTCGTCGGTAGCGTTGGACAGGTAGTTGTCCATGTGCGTAGCCCAGCTTGTGATCGATCCTCTACCAGAGAACTTTTCAGCTTGGTGTTTCTTTGGTTTAGGATTGTCTGATGTTTTAATACTCTGGAGCTCTTCCCTTATACGATCATACGATGCAGCGGCATCGTTTAAGGAGTTCTGCTGGTTATTGATCTGGGAGTTGGCTGCCTGGAGTTGAGTTTGTAGATCCTGGACAACCTGGGCAAGGTTTTCAATGGTGATGGGATTACTCATTTTTTTCTTCTGAGGAAAAGAGGGAGAGCGTGTTTACTTAGGTTCTAATGGTTCACTCCAAGTCCTACGCGCTCACGATGCTTGGCACTCTTGATGTGACGAGTATAGTCTTCGATAGAGACGAAGGAACGATCACACGGGCGACAGTTTAGTTCGACTTGATGATTTCGAACTCAGCGCTTGTGCTTTTCGGAATCGATGTGGGCTAGGAATTGAGCCCTAGTCTTAGCTGATTTCCTGCAAAGTGTGCAGTCGAAACTTCTTGTGGGAGTCTTTGGTTTAGGGTTCCTCTTGGCTTCTTTGTATGTTGCGGTTCGGAGAAGATGCTGCGAGGAACGGTCGTCGATCGACAACAAGGTGCGCTGCGGAGGGATAGGCGGAGCAGTGGTCGAAGCAGAGGCGCAATGTGAGCTAGGAGTTCCTCTGGGGGCCGGTATGTTTTGTCGGGAGACCGTCTTCCCGAGAATACGATGAGTATTGACAACTTTCTTGGGCATGTTCGGAGCGTCCGACTTGGGTGCCACCGTGAATCGAGGGGAAGCAGCCCGGGGCAGTTGAGCACGAGGGGCGGTCGAAGACGTGGAGTAGGAAGAATGGTCTTCTTCGTGATCAGAGGGCGAATGGCGAGGCGAAGGGTCACTTTCGGCACGAAGGCGGGGAGAACCGCTTTAGGCTTGGCGATAGCAGGAGGTAAAGGGCGGAAGTCGTCGTCACGGTCGATGACGGTCGGCGGCGGAGCGGGCGGAGTATCGACGGTGGGGGTCTGTGGGGTGGTGTCGGCTCTAAGGGCGACGATCCCAAACGGCGGAGTCTGCGGGGGCTGAGAGAGGGGGGAACTCGGGAATGCAGCACTATCGTCGGAGCGGTATTCCGACGGGGAGTCTGGGATTCTGTGGGAAAAAGATCGTGGTCCGGCCACTGTCCAACAGGAAAAGTCCTCAAGATGGTTACTCAAGTCGTAGTCAGTCACACAACAGCGTAGACTCGATAGGAGAACTAGACTACTGTGTGAAGCCAGAGATGGAGAAGTGGCGGGAACTTACTTGCGATGCTACCAAGCTGTGGGGGTTAAGGCACAACTTGGGAGAAGGTGTTCCGGTCGAAGGTGCCTCCGAATCCCTGAGGTGGGGAGCGGAGGGTAGTTTATATAGACTAGGAGGTAGCTCTAGGAGGGGTAAAATGAAGGGTAACTACGAGGAGCTACGAGGAGTAGGTATCGGGAGATCAACCAATAGGAGAGGAGAATGGGAGATATTGTTGGTGGCGGCGGATCTGGAAACGGTCATGAGGAGAGTGTGACACGGAGGGCCACGTGTAAGAGTCCAGCAATGTCACACGTGTAAGAGGTTGGCAGGAACCCCTGACACGTGGAAACCTGGAGTCGGGCGCGACCGGGCCCCACAGGGCGACTTACAGTGCAAGCTTACATTTCTTACATGTAAGCTTACAGTTGAAATTTCATTGAAAAAACGAGGTTTCCGTCAGTTACTGTTGTATGTTACCTGTCATACGGGCGTATGGTTGTAAGTAACCATGTAAGTGGGGCGAAAGTGGCTGAAAAAGCCATGTAATCTTGTAAGTAACCGTGGCAGTCACATGACAGGTGTTGTAAGTGTATCATAACATGTAAGTAGCCTACTCAAGTGTCTCCTAGGTGGTGTAAGGTATATGGAAAGCTGTAAGTAGCCTCGTAGGAGTGGTTACTGTAAGCTTCCCTTGTAGTTGGGAGCTTTGGTCTCTGTGGAATGTTATTATCTTATTGGTTGGTCGGGGTATGGTGTTGTAAGAACAGGAATCTAGTGTTTACCATGAGGTCTAGAGGACTGATCCCTTACATTACTCCTTTCTCTGAACAAGAGTCGTGCTCGACTCGAGACTGAAGGGGAGGATACTAACCGTTGAAGACTGTTGGGAAGGGAACACGGTGTGTGTCGGCCTAGGGATTAGGAGGAGTGATACGTCCATTTGTTCTTCCTCAGCCAAAGTTGTGACGATATTGCGGATATCATCCGCATAGGACTGGTCGGGGGAGAGGTGCCCATAGGCACCAACTACCCAGTGGTACAGATAACAGATAAAGTTGTATCCGATGGCTTCGGAGAGAGGAGCCGGTAAATTTTCGACGTTCGGCGAGAGTTCAATTCGATCTATGATCACAAACAGTAGGTCGAAATCTTCCGCTGTTACACAGAAGGGGCCAAAGGCATGATAGTATCCATAGCATGTGTGGATTAGGGCCCAGCAAAGTACACTTCGTGCATAAGGTTTTGGGGTAACGTCTTGTAACCATGTAGTCAATGTCTCGCCAGCGATAACAAGCTGGAGGTAAAACTCAGAAGAGGTGGCCATGGTGGAGAGGGGATATGGATAGGAAGGGGATGTCCAAACGAGGTTGTGGACTGAAAGGAATTTATAGAGCTGAAAGGGAGACCGGGAGTCTAATTCTGATGATATTTGTCAAGAAGTTCCTGACAATTTTAAGGTTTTCTATGGAAAGCCAGGAATTTTCGTGATCTGGATAACCTTTCCACTTCACGAGATATTGGAGTTTCCTGTGTCTTTTTCTGTGGTGAAGAATTCTCTCAACTTCATATTCGTCAGAGTTTGTTGAAAGTTTGATCGGTGGCGGTGGTACTAGGTTTCGCTCGAATGTGTCCTCTACGTAAGGTTTGAGGAGGCTAGAGTGAAATGCATTGTGGATTTTGCGATCGATCATTGGTTGGGGAAGGTTCAATCGAAAAGTAACTTCATTGATCTTCTCAGTGATTTCAAATGGTCCACAAAACTTTGGGTGAAGCTTTCTTGTACCCGATCCATCTTCAAGGGTTAGGTTTGCTGTGGACAGCATGACCTTGTCATTGACCTTGAATGGAGTCGGTAAACGCTTCCTATTGGCTTGCTTTGCCATTGATTCATTTGCTTTCTTTATGTTTTCGATGGCTTGTTTGGTAACTTTTCCTATGGTGGATATGAATTTTTCTGCAGTCGGGTTTTCTGTTTCTAAGGTTTCTATGGGAAGGGTCCTAGGGTGTTGCCCATATGTGAGGAAGAAGGGTGTGAAACTAGTGGCAGCATGTATTGAAGAGTTATAAGATACTTCAAAGTGGACTAAGTATTCGTCCCAGTTGGTTTTGTTGTAGTCAGCGAAGGCTCAGATCATTTCCTCAATCTTTCGATTAAGTATCTCTGTTTGTCCATCCGTTTGTGGATGGTATGCGGACGATGGTGATATCTTGGTTTTCAAGGTATGGAAAAGAGACTTCCAGAATTTGCTCATAAATACTGGATCTCGGTCACTAATGATTACTGAGGGGAGTCCATGGTGTCGATAAATGTTCTCGAAGAATAACTTTGCCGTTTCCACAGCGTTTGGGTCTCTTTCATACGGGATGATTCGGAGTAGCTTAGACAATCGATCAACTACAACGAACATTCCGGTGTTGCCTTTCTTGGTTTTGGGTAGAGGTTTCAAAAAGTCCATGGTGATGTGTGTCCACTTCCCCGAAGGGGGTTCTAATGGTTGAAGTAGTCCGAATGGTTTATGGTTTGGAGCCTTAGTTCTTTGGCATGTATCACATGAAGTGACATAGTCTCTAATAGTTTGTTTCATTTTCTTCCAGTAATATTTTGTAGCTATTCTGTGGCAAGTTTTCTTTACTCCAAGGTTACCAGATTGTGGGGTATCATGGTGATCATGTAGTAATTGAAGTCGATAGGTCCCTTTCGGTATACATAATCGTTCTTTGTAGTACAGAAGGTTGTTTTCTTTTCGGAAGGAGTTCTTCGGTGATTTGTATACTTCTTGGAACTCAGGATCCTTGGTATAATCTTCTTCTTTTATCTTTGCGTTGCCGTCTGATGCAAAGTACGTAGCATTGGTTTCGAACTGTGATGTTATGGATATTGCTTTTGTCAGAAGAGAGTGGTCTCTAGGGGCGGTTGGTTCTTTGTTCAGAAATTGTCTGGAGAGTGCGTCAGCTACTTTGTTTGTTTTCCCTTTTATTGCAAGTATTTTGAAGTCGAACGAGACAATTGATTCAAGCCATCTTACTTGTCTTTGGGATAGTTGCTTTTGGGTTTCCAAATATCTGAGGGGATAGTGATCAGTGTAAACGGTAAATGGTCTGCCATGGAGATATGCTCTCCATGTTCGAAGTGTATCGATGATGGCCAGGAGCTCTCTTTCATGAGCTGCATACTTTTGTGCGGCTGCATTGAGAGTTCTGGAGTAGAATGCAACAGGTCGGTATCTATTTGTGTCCTTTTGTTCCAGGAGAGCACCAAATGCAAATTGAGAAGCATCGGTTGTGACAACTATGTCCTTTTCTGGGTGGAAGGGCATTAATACTGGGGTTCGAGTCATCACTGTTTTCAGTGCGGTAAAGGATTGTTCGGCGGAGGGGTTCCACGTGAATGGAGCATTTTCGTGAGTTCTGTGAGTGGTTTTGCTATGGCTGAGCAGCTTCCGATGAATCTGCGATAATAATTGACTAGGCCCAGGAAAGACTGGACGTCTCGTTTGTTCCTTGGCCTTGGCCATTCTTTGATGGTTTTGATCTTGGTTTCTTCAACTGATATTCCTCCTGGTGTGAGAACATGTCCTAAGTATTCTATCTCTTGTACTGCGAAAGAACACTTTGACATTTTTGCGTACAACTGATTCTTGCGGAGTCTCTGCAGAACTAGCTCAATGTGGTGAAGATGATCGGTAAATGAGGAGCTATAAATGAGTATATCATCCAGATATACTATAACAAAGTGATCTAGGTAATCTCTGAAAAGATCATTCATCAACGTCATGAACGTTGCAGGAGCATTGGATAATCCGAAGGGAAGCACAAGGAACTCGAAGTGTCCGTACCGGGTTCGGAACGCGGTTAGTGGGATAGAGTCGTTTTCTAAGCGTACTTGATGGTATCCGGATCTTAGGTCGATTTTACTGAAGTATTTGGTGTCCTTCAGCTGGTCAAAGATATCATCAATTCTAGGGAGCGGGTAGCTGTTCTTAACAGTGAGGCGATTGAGGGCTCGATAATCGATACACATACGTAGTGCACCGTCCTTTTTACTCACAAATAGAACTGGAGCACCCCAAGGGCTGCAACTTGGCTGGATAAATCCTGCTTCCAGGAGTTCATCGAGTTATTTCTTAAGCTCTCTGAGTTCAGGTGGGGACATCCGATACAGACCTCTTTTCTGTGGAATACTTTCGGGAACTAGGTCTATTCGGAAGTCAATTTTTCTTTGGGGAGGTAATCCTTTGGGCAACGTTTCTGGGAAAACGTCATTGTACTTTCCTAGAATTTGTTGGACATGTTTAGGAAGTTTTTGTTCGGAGGTCTCTGGTTTATTTGGGTTCAATAAGACTGCAAACAAAGGGAAATTTTCTTCATAGTCTCGGGTCATAGCACTTAGTGAAATACTTTCGCAAAGATGAAATTTATTTGCGTAGATGATAAATTTTTTGTTTCGGTGGGAGAATGAGATTTGGTTCGAATGGTTATCAATGGTGGCAAAATGGTTGGGGTGCCAATCCTTGCCGAGGATGGCATCATGATTTAACGGGCAGACAGCGAATGACAACTGCTCTGTGTACCCTTGAATCTGTAGACTGATAGTAGACTTGGTTTGTTCTAAGGTTTGTGTATTCTTGTTGGCCATGGTGGCTAGGTGATTTGTGTCCTTGATCGGAATTTTGTTCGATAAGCAAAACGATCTGTTCACGTAACTGATCTCGGCCCCAGGGTCAAACATGAGTTTTGTTCTAACCCCATTTATTTTTCCAGACGACACTAGTAATCCTATACCAGCTCGTTTGAATGGATCTGGAGTTGTTTCAAAGGGAACTAGGGGAGGGCTTCTTACCATAGTAGGAAGTTCTATGGGGTTCTGGGCGTCTTGGGACGGAGATTCGACTAGTTCCGTTTGCCTTTTGGGCAGTTTTTGGCAATATGCCCTGGTTGGCGACAGCGGAGGCAAAGCCCTTTCTTCATGCATTGTTCTCTTTCTTCTTTGGTTAACTTTTTGATTTGAATGTTTCCAAATTCCATGGGGACGGGCCTTGAGGAATTTCCTTCTGGTTTACGGCCATAGTCCTTATTTTTTGAAATACCCCCGTTGGGTCCAAGGCGGCGGTGAGCAGCTTCAACACGTTCAGCGTCACGCATTGCCTCGGCAAGGTCACGATAATCTTTGGTATAAAGTTCTTTCCAGATATATTGCTTTAAACCCCTGGTATATCGGTCAATTTGTTCTGCCATACTTATGGTTGGGATGTCAAGGAGAATTCTTTGGAAATCATCGTTGAATGATGATACGTCGCGTACCTGTCTCCAGCGAGCAAATTTATCGCGAGCTACCTTTTCTTTGTTAAGCGTTTCAAAACGAGAGATAATAGCCTTTTTTAAGCAGTTCCATGTTTTTATTTCGCTTCCATCATCGGTTTTTTGATAGACAATCCACCACTCATGAGCAGCTCCAGATAAATAGCTAACAGCTAGCTGGAGTGAGTCGTCGTCGGTAGCGTTGGACAGGTAGTTGTCCATGTGCGTAGCCCAGCTTGTGATCGATCCTCTACCAGAGAACTTTTCAGCTTGGTGTTTCTTTGGTTTAGGATTGTCTGATGTTTTAATACTCTGGAGCTCTTCCCTTATACGATCATACGATGCAGCGGCATCGTTTAAGGAGTTCTGCTGGTTATTGATCTGGGAGTTGGCTGCCTGGAGTTGAGTTTGTAGATCCTGGACAACCTGGGCAAGGTTTTCAATGGTGATGGGATTACTCATTTTTTTCTTCTGAGGAAAAGAGGGAGAGCGTGTTTACTTAGGTTCTAATGGTTCACTCCAAGTCCTACGCGCTCACGATGCTTGGCACTCTTGATGTGACGAGTATAGTCTTCGATAGAGACGAAGGAACGATCACACGGGCGACAGTTTAGTTCGACTTGATGATTTCGAACTCAGCGCTTGTGCTTTTCGGAATCGATGTGGGCTAGGAATTGAGCCCTAGTCTTAGCTGATTTCCTGCAAAGTGTGCAGTCGAAACTTCTTGTGGGAGTCTTTGGTTTAGGGTTCCTCTTGGCTTCTTTGTATGTTGCGGTTCGGAGAAGATGCTGCGAGGAACGGTCGTCGATCGACAACAAGGTGCGCTGCGGAGGGATAGGCGGAGCAGTGGTCGAAGCAGAGGCGCAATGTGAGCTAGGAGTTCCTCTGGGGGCCGGTATGTTTTGTCGGGAGACCGTCTTCCCGAGAATACGATGAGTATTGACAACTTTCTTGGGCATGTTCGGAGCGTCCGACTTGGGTGCCACCGTGAATCGAGGGGAAGCAGCCCGGGGCAGTTGAGCACGAGGGGCGGTCGAAGACGTGGAGTAGGAAGAATGGTCTTCTTCGTGATCAGAGGGCGAATGGCGAGGCGAAGGGTCACTTTCGGCACGAAGGCGGGGAGAACCGCTTTAGGCTTGGCGATAGCAGGAGGTAAAGGGCGGAAGTCGTCGTCACGGTCGATGACGGTCGGCGGCGGAGCGGGCGGAGTATCGACGGTGGGGGTCTGTGGGGTGGTGTCGGCTCTAAGGGCGACGATCCCAAACGGCGGAGTCTGCGGGGGCTGAGAGAGGGGGGAACTCGGGAATGCAGCACTATCGTCGGAGCGGTATTCCGACGGGGAGTCTGGGATTCTGTGGGAAAAAGATCGTGGTCCGGCCACTGTCCAACAGGAAAAGTCCTCAAGATGGTTACTCAAGTCGTAGTCAGTCACACAACAGCGTAGACTCGATAGGAGAACTAGACTACTGTGTGAAGCCAGAGATGGAGAAGTGGCGGGAACTTACTTGCGATGCTACCAAGCTGTGGGGGTTAAGGCACAACTTGGGAGAAGGTGTTCCGGTCGAAGGTGCCTCCGAATCCCTGAGGTGGGGAGCGGAGGGTAGTTTATATAGACTAGGAGGTAGCTCTAGGAGGGGTAAAATGAAGGGTAACTACGAGGAGCTACGAGGAGTAGGTATCGGGAGATCAACCAATAGGAGAGGAGAATGGGAGATATTGTTGGTGGCGGCGGATCTGGAAACGGTCATGAGGAGAGTGTGACACGGAGGGCCACGTGTAAGAGTCCAGCAATGTCACACGTGTAAGAGGTTGGCAGGAACCCCTGACACGTGGAAACCTGGAGTCGGGCGCGACCGGGCCCCACAGGGCGACTTACAGTGCAAGCTTACATTTCTTACATGTAAGCTTACAGTTGAAATTTCATTGAAAAAACGAGGTTTCCGTCAGTTACTGTTGTATGTTACCTGTCATACGGGCGTATGGTTGTAAGTAACCATGTAAGTGGGGCGAAAGTGGCTGAAAAAGCCATGTAATCTTGTAAGTAACCGTGGCAGTCACATGACAGGTGTTGTAAGTGTATCATAACATGTAAGTAGCCTACTCAAGTGTCTCCTAGGTGGTGTAAGGTATATGGAAAGCTGTAAGTAGCCTCGTAGGAGTGGTTACTGTAAGCTTCCCTTGTAGTTGGGAGCTTTGGTCTCTGTGGAATGTTATTATCTTATTGGTTGGTCGGGGTATGGTGTTGTAAGAACAGGAATCTAGTGTGTACCATGAGGTCTAGAGGACTGATCCCTTACAGCGACGCTCTTCTGCTCTGCATGAACTCTGACCGTAGCACCGGTTGTGCTCCTTGTTCGCCACACCATTTCATTCGAATCGATGGCGGGCATATCGATGGTGACGTTGCACCACGCCGGGTACGTGCCGTCCATGTATCCGTGGTTCCTATAGGCCACCATCTCGCTTCCGGTCTTGAACGGAACACCTCGCTTCCAGAAGTGGATAGCGACCTCTGCCATGTTCATGCGTTGGTACCTCTTCCGCCCCGGCATTTGATAGAGGTGCCCAGGTAATCGGACAAACAACAGAGGTACCTCGTCAACGAAGAAAACTGAATTCCGAACGACGTCCTCCTCCTCCTCATCCTCCTCATCCGCACTTTCTTCGCCACTGTGCTGCGATGCTTCGGAGTCCGAATTCATGGACGTAACCTCTTCTTCATCCGACCCGTCTGTCGTACCGCCTGGCGGTCCTCGCCGATCGAGGCGTGTGGCTTCCCTATTGGGTACCCACTTAAGGGATGTGCCAATCACAAGGCACCAGCCAACTGGCGTGTTTCCTATACTTGGGACAAGCTAAGGCTGACAAATAACCCTATCCGGGCCCATCGGCCCCGGCCAAGACCCCACAAGGGGCAAATTTCTAACTTAAGCTAACCAGCTGTACATTACAATGTAAGCCTAACTGGCAATAACCTCGCGGGTAGGCGAGTGCCGTTAACTGGGCTCTGGTTGGTCAATAACTGGATATTTATTCCTAACCACTAACCCTAGCTTACAGTAGACTTAGTATAAAACCGCCACTGGAATAGCCAGTAGGCACGGTTTCTAGAGTAACGTAAACTCAAGTGGAATTACGACCCATTGGAACAGTGTTCGCATACCTATTGTTCAACCCCTCTCCGGGAAAACCTTAGGGTTAGCCAACAGCTCGACGGATTACGTCATCTTGCTCCATTAATACGCATCTCGCGTGAGCACCCCTTCGTCGCACAACCCCCTCCGGGTAACGACACCTTCTCTCTTACGAGACTACCCGCTGGGTACCTATAAGGTTCATCTGCTCTACCACTTCCTCTACCGAGGCTCGGGACACCTGTCGGGTGGTTTGCCGCTCTAGCGGATTTTCTACCTGCTACATTGGTCTCTCGACCTAGAACCTTGTACCCTCGGGTAAGTCTCTTTGAGAGAAATTTTCCTTCACAATCATCTTCACGATGCCTCGTAACCCTACAACGGGACCCTCTAGTGAGGACATAGCGCCTGCCAGCGACTTATCCGATTCGGATCTGATCGCCGAAGAAGGCGTGGTGATTCACACCCTGCAAGACCGGGCCGACCGAATCTTCAACGAACGGTTGGAAGAATTCAAGGCTGAATTCAGCACCGTCGTCGAGAAGACTGTTCAAGACCGCAGGGCGGAAATCGTAGACGCTACGGTCGAAACCGTCATGGAACTGGTCGAGCCAAAGCTGATGGCCGCCAGCCGAGAAGCCACCCAAGATCGGGACGCCGAGTTCCTAGCGGAAACCTGGAATCAGGTCAAAGCCGAATTCGCTAAACGCGTATCCCCTTTTGAAACTCGTCTGTAGGAGCTTTCGATTCACGGCTTTAATGCCAGTCCATTAGGACAACAGGAGCTTCCTGCTCGCCGCATCCGATCGGCTGATTTCCCTGACCCTACATCCGGTAGAGAGGAAGAAGAAGATCCCCGATTGGATCAAGTCGCAGAAGCAACCCGACATCTGTCCGACCGTGTCGACGCCCTCGCCGAATCACTATCCCAAACAGGGAATATTTCTCGCACGAGACAGCACACTCGTGCCACCGGATCTGCACCGGAAAACCCCACGTGGGACGATGAAGAAGGACCTCTTGAGGAAGGCTTAGTGCCTTTGAAGGCCCGCGAACCTGCGTTCGACCTAGTGGTCTCCTATCGGTACTACCGACTCAAGAACAAGTCCCTAACGACCGACACCCCAATGGGGAAAACAAGAAGCTTGTATAAGCTAACGGAGAAGATCCGTAATTTCAACGCGTCATTCACGCCTTTCGATGGTACGGAACCCATCGATATCCTCCGGTTCCTCGCGGAATTTCAAGATGCATGTGATTCATGCGGAGTCTCGGAGGGAGAAGCTACCAAGTTACTCAAGTATTTCCTAGAAGGAGAACCTCAAAGGTTTATCGCCGCCGAGGCGCGAAAGCGCAAGCTTCTCAACCACCTGCATCAGCAGATCACTTGGCCTCAAGCAGTTAACGCCCTTCTGGCTCGCTACGCGACGGACAATGTCCTAGCGGACGCATATGACGCAGTAACGCGTATACGGCAAGGGCCGGATGAAGACGAAGCTGCATACGCAGACAGATTGCAGGACGCTGCACTCCTGTGTGCGAACGTCTTCTCGGAAAGAGACTTGGTCAACTACTACCTCAAGGGCCTACGCCCAGAGGTTAAACACACCGTCAAGGTGACTATAGGCCGCAGTGGCGGAGAAGATTTTCTTGCTGTCCGTAACCTTGCTAAAGGACTCGGGGACTCTCTACGAGCTTCGCTACCCGCAAAGCTGAAGGCTTACCCTACCCGGGAAATTGCCGAACGCAAACGCAAGGCGATGCTCGCCACCCTACCCGGGGAGCCGTCCGCAATACCGCGGACCCCACCGCCGACATTACCTTCCCCTACCGGGAACCCAATGGGCGCTCCAATACAGGCCCCTACCCTAACGGGAGAACATCTTAAACTCGCTGAGAGTATGATCCCCGAAGGGGCTGTTACTTGGAGATGCTCTGGCTGTCGCCAACCAGGGCACGTGTTGTACACTTGCCCTTACCTACCACCCTCAGTGGGAACTTACTTCGCCTTTGCGAACTACGCTTACCAGCAAGAACCGGAGCAGGTTATGCGCCGCCAACAGCGCCAGTCCAATCGGTTCAACCGAAAAAGGGATTACCCTAAAGCCGTGCTCCAACGGTCAAACCCTCCAACACGCATGGTTGCGTTCGCCGATGACGAAAATCATCCCAAATTGGGCCCTCTGAGGCGAGACGTTTTAGAACGTAACGGATCTTCCGTAACGGCTCAAGACGTTGCCGACGCCTTGGAACCCTCCGACGACTCCGACACGTCGTCGGAAAACTAATGACGGGGAGTGAGGTGTCGCACTCCCGTCAGGAGGTGGAGCGATTACGCTACTCGGTGGACATCTCACCACAACCACCTCCGCAGGAAAAGGCTGCAACTCCCTCTAGGGACCAAAGTCTTTCCCAGACACCAACCCCTTCGGGTTCCCCCACAGGGACTCGAACCTCAAGGCCGAAAGCCTCATGCCTGCTTAAGGCCGCCCATTACGTAGTAATGGGTTCCATCGGACTCGATCCGTCAATTCTCACGCCTATGCGTATGGTAATGGACACCGGGTCCGGACCATCGGTCATCCATGAAAGGAGCTTACCCAACAACTGGGAACAATTTCAAGTCCCGACGGGGAAGGTTCCGCAACTGGCCGATGCTAACGGCAATCCTCTTCGGATAAAAGGCAAGATAATACTGTCCTTACAGTTAGGCCACAAGTCCTTTGAGGAAGAATTCTTCGTCGCGCCTAAGTTGGCCGTACCCCTCATCTTGGGAACTGGGGCAATGAACACTCACGTAGACGCAATTAGGTGCCGGGCCCAACGAATTGATATTCACGACGGCGGGTCGATAGCTATCCTAGTGATGTCGCCTACGCGTAAAACATCCCCCACCCTTTCGTGCTACGTGGATGCCGCGCGACCCTCTAATGGGATTAACTTAGACCGCCAGCCTCATGGCATTCGATTGTCACAAAGTGTGAATATTCCTCCGCGGAGCCAAGTGACAACTACTGTTGTATGCGCCGGTGGCGGCTTGAGTATACTCTCACCGAGAGATCGGATCCTTCACCGACATCGTGTCTCTATCCCGAATGGGGTTGCGGAAGTCATCCCGCGACAGGAATTCCTGACTATATTAACTAACTTCGGTACATCCGACAAGTACCTCCCAAAAGGGA
Organism: Asparagopsis taxiformis; assembly: GCA_030407315.1. Lineage (NCBI taxonomy): Eukaryota > Rhodophyta > Florideophyceae > Bonnemaisoniales > Bonnemaisoniaceae > Asparagopsis > Asparagopsis taxiformis. The sequence goes on from JALQPE010002007.1 coordinate 82,821, forward strand.
CAATTATAGGCTATGCCCTTCGGGCACCCGAACGGCCAATGCGCCCCATGGCTCTCAGCCGCTCTAACCCTTCCTCCCAAGAGGCCTCCACTATGGTGACTACTCTCCATCAGGAGCAAGAGGCCGAGGCCACACCACCATCAAGTTGGAAGCAAGAAGTCTCTCTAGACCACCTTGGTCAAATCCCGTTGAGGGAACGCATCCTTAGCATGCTATCTCGACACGAGTCTATGTGGGATGGATCCCTAGGGGACATCCGCGCTACGGAACACCGAATCGATATTATCGAAGGAAGTAAGCCTCGACGGCAACAACCCTACCGGATCGGACCCGCTCGTCGAGAGATTGCCCGTAAGGAAATAACCAGCATGCTGGAAAAGGGAGTGATCGAACCGTCGACCTCAGAATGGGCTAGCCCAGTGGTACTTGTCCCGAAAAAGGATGGAAAACTACGCTTTTGCGTCGACTATAGAAGTCTTAACGACATCACAGTCAATGATGTGTACCCCCTTCCAAGAATGGATGATTGTATCGACTCCCTTGGAGATGCCCAGGTGTTCACCACCTTGGATTGTAACTCTGGTTACTGGCAGATCCCTGTTGCACAGGACGACCGTGACAAAACGGCATTCACCTCCCATTTGGGGACATATCGCTTTAAGCGTTTGCCCTTTGGCTTGAAGAATGCACCGGCAACGTTTCAGCGTGCCATCGACATTATTCTTAGCAGCGTTCGCTGGCAGACCTGTCTGATTTACTTAGACGATGTGATCGTATTCTCTCGGGACGAGGCCGAACATCTCCACCATGTGGACCAAGTACTCTCCCTCCTACGGGAAGCAGGTGTCACCCTGAAGTTGACAAAGTGTCATTTCTTCGAAAAGAAGGTTGACTACCTGGGACATGTCGTGATGCCAGGAAAGCTAGCTGTTGCACAGAACGCCACTTCGGCTATCGCTGACGCGATCTTTCCGCAAACGCCTACGCAAATGCGATCCTTCCTCGGAAGCTGTGGCGTCTTTCGACGATTCATCAAAGGGTATGCCGCAATTGCGCACCCCTTGAACGAAATGCTGACCAAAGAAAGCCTCTCTAAATTCGGGAAAGAACCTCCTACCGAGGACCAACGACGCGCGTTCAACGCTCTCAAGGAGGTCATGACTAAGCCACCGATACTGGCTCTACCCAAGTTGGGTCAACCCTACACCGTGGATACGGACGCTTCCGCGTACCAAATAGGATGTGCTCTGCTTCAGCAGCAAGGGGAAGAGAATGATCTCAAGCCAATTGGCTATTGGTCGCGCACGCTGACTAAACATGAAAGAGGTTACTCCCCTACGGAGCGAGAATGCTTAGCCGTTGTATGGGCTGTCAATATCCTACGTCCATACTTGGAACAAACAAAGTTTGTCGTCCGAACGGACCATAACGCGCTGCGTTGGCTCATGAACATCAACGACCCTTCAGGGAGACTATGCCGCTGGCGCCTCCGACTTGCGGAATTCGATTATCAAATCATCTACCGTCCCGGTCGGGTTCACCAACTACCTGACGCCCTTTCGCGTGTTGAAACTAACGGCGAGACGCCTGTCATCATTGATGATGAAATACCAACTCTGTTGGCCACACATGCACCGCAAGGTGAAACATCCTTTGATGACGACACAGATGCATGGTTCTACGACCTTTCTCTAGCAAGAGACCACGCCGAGGAGGCGCCTAATCGCAACGGTACCCCCGTCTTAACAACTCATCCGCAAACGGAAAACTACAGCCCGATAACTCGCAAGGAGTGGCTCGAAGAGCAACGAACAGACGACTTCTGTCAACAGGCTCTAGCCTCTCAGAAGTCTGACTCGCTCTTCTTCGAAGATGAAGACGGTGTCCTTTGTAGGAAGTCCAAATTGGACGGGTCATCCCAGATTGTGGTACCCAAAGCCTTACGGCAACGTCTATTGACGATGTGCCACCACGGCATCTTGGCAGGACATCCTGGTCAGAACCGCATGTACGACACGATGCGTCTATCTTATTATTGGCCTGCAATGGCTGCGGACATAACCGGAACGGTTGAACGCTGTTCAGCGTGCGCGAGAAACCGATTACGGTTGCGCAAACATGCGAGTACCCTCCAGCTGTTCCCAGCTACCACACCGTTGGATGACGTTGCAATTGACCTGCTCGGTCCTCTACCTCGTACCAAGAAGGGTAACGTGCACCTACTGGTGATATCGTGTCGCTTTACCAAGCTAACCCAAGTGGTTCCGCTGCGAAGCATCACGGCTTACCAGGTGGCCGTAGCCTTTTGCACACATTGGGTGTTTAAGTACGGTCCCCCACGGACATTATTATCCGATAACGGTCCGCAATTTGCGTCGAAGTTCTTCCAGGCTGTCTGCCTCCAGTTAGGAACGAAGAACGTCTTCACGACGGCATACCATCCCCAGACAAATGGGCAAGTCGAACGGTATAACCGTACTCTGTTGAGCATGCTACGTAATTACGTCAATGATAACCAGGATGACTGGGATGTCTACGCATCAGCGTTAACCTATGCGTACAATACGCACGTGCATCGCACAACGGGAACTACACCCTTCGACCTCATCCTAAGCCGACCTCCACCGCCATATGCGACACACCATTCGGTGAAAAGGAGGGCAACGCCGGACGCGTTCACGAAGCAAGACTTCTTACGCCGTATTACGGACACCATCGAGCTGGCAGGTAAACGCCTCCACAGCGCGCAAGCACGCTACAAGCGTAACTTCGACCGGTCGATCCGGAAGTCTAAACGACTCATCACGACTGATGATTATGTCTACCTGGATAACCCAGAAGTCCGTGAACGGAACAAGCTAACGCCAGTAGCTCAAGGTCCCTACAGGGTTATCCGTGCAGGACGGCGAACGGTTTACATCGACCGCGATGGTATCACCGAAAAGGTTAGTCTCGATAGAGTCGCGCTCGCCCCGCGTCCAACCGAGGAACCCACCTTGCCACCGAGGCCACATTCCGCCAACGCACAAGCATCACCATCAGGTGCAGACGCCCTCGCGCCGAGTACGCAAACACAACAACCACAGGGCAACGGCCAACAACACGCACAAAGCGAGTCACTTCCGCCAACTCCTACTCAGGAACTTCCCACCACGGGTCATCCACCGCTTTCGCAGCAACCTACAATTAGGACAAACGAAGAAGATAGTGGTTTGGGACAAACCACCCTTCAGGAGGGGGCCCCAGACGCTATGCGCGTAAGCAAAATTTTGCAACTCCCTCTAGGGATGAACCTAGTAGCCGTACCCCTTTCGGTAACTCACCCACAATTGGGAGCGACGCACACGACCCAAGTCGTTCACCCATGCACCAGGTGCCAACCGACCGCGACCGCACACAATTGCGAAGAAATCTACGAAGTAGAGAAGCACGCGCTGCCCAGGCAGATGCGGACCAAAGTCGCAACCCTGATAGGGCTCACCCATCGCACAAGGAACAACTCGCAAGAGTGGGGCACGCACTGACGCCACAGACTCAGCCCAAAGGCATCCAACTCGCGGAAACGCGAACAAGCGACGCTTAAGCGATGCACGTCCACAGACGCCGACCCCTCCTCAACGAGAGGCAACCCCTTTAGCGGGAACGAAACCGCGCACCGCGAACCTAACAAGACAAGCACCCACCCGGATGGCAAACCCCAAACAGGGTCGAAACACTCGCTCAAAGGCGACGGCGAACCCCATAGGGTCATGGGAAACCACTCCCAATGGAGAAGAAGAAAAAGCGCCACCGGGCACCCGACCGAACTCGGAACAAGCATCACTCCCTGAAGGGACGAAGGAAACCCCAGAGGGAAGTGGCGACGCCGAACGCGCAACCTCGGATGAGGAGTATCCTATCGATGACCTCATCGACTACGTCACTGACGACGATGGGGAACAATGGTTCCTTGTGAAGTGGTATGGCTACCGCAAGCCAACATGGACGCAACGAGCGAATGTTCCCCCCGAATGGGCATCACGGTACTTCCGTCGTACGCAACACCGTAAGGGTGACAGGCCACCGCGCCGAACACGCACGCGCACACCCAGAAGTGGGAAGAAGTTGCATAACCCCTCAGGGACGAGAACCTAACAAGGCATCCACCGGGTGGAGCTACCGAGCCTCGGAAGGTCAACCCAGAAAGGGCGCACTTTATCACCGCCAACCGGAGCCAGTGTGGAAATTAAGATTTTTTTTCGGAAATGAAATTTGGCCAATAGGGGTTCAACAAACAAGTTCACACGTCATCGTGATGATGTATCTTTAATGTACCTCAAAGGTGCCTCAGGACTACCTGATGAACAAAGGCGCAACGCAAAAGCGTGTTCAAACTACCCTTAGAGGTTTGTGCGGAGGCAATTGCCTGTCCCTAGCGACGATAATGGCTCGAAGGCCGAGGCCGCTGGGATGCGGAGGGTGCCGTAGGGGCAAACGCACGCACGTTCGTCGATGGACGAGGATGGCGGGGTGGAACCCTAGCGTACGTGGGATTGCGACGCAAGCCGCGCTGCGGAACAGCACCGCTACCCCGACGACGGGCAGGCACAGGGCCATGCGAAGGCGCGACCGCAGGTGCGGGTAACCCAACTACAGGGACGGACGCGGAACGCGGAGAAACATCTGGCGACTCAGGCGACCCTAGACGGGCATCCAATTGCGCAAGCAAAGAAGTACGAGCAGCAGCAGCACCCTCAGGGGAACGAAGCCGAGTACGCACATTGCGGTCGGGAATACCCTCATCGGGAGACCTAGCACGACGACGTGAATAACCAGGCTGAGCCGCCTCTTCTTCACCCTCCCCGGGAATAACGCGCGAGGCTGAAGCCGCTTGCTCCAGCAAACGCCTGGCGTCACCTAACTCGCCCTCCAGTTCCCCAATCCGGGTACGCAATTCTGCGGCTTCAAGGCGTGCAGCCTCTATCTCCTTATCTGCCACGCGGCGTCGTTCTCGCTCTTCGCGAAGGCGCTCCCGGGCGGCATTACGCTGCTCGCGTCCGTGCTTGTAGCGACTAGCCAACGTGACACACGTAAGCGCAAGCGTGTCCAACGCAGAATCCACGAGGAAACGCCCATTGGCCGAGACGAAAACGGAAGCGACCGTACCATCCCCGATCTCATTGGCCAACCGCCGCACCTCTGGGAGTGACATCAACTCCCGACCGGATAATTCCCCACGTAGGATGTTCACAGCGGAAGGCTGACGCGGAGTACCGTCATCACCGGTTACGGATGGCTCAGAGCCTTTGTCGGACGTTAGAAACGCCTCCATGGCAGGACCCATCTGGGATGACGGAGCAGCCACAGGCTGAGGGGCTGACGCGGTAGGCGTGGTATCCATGGGGATCGAACCTTCATACAAGTCATCAGAACCACTGGGTGGTAAGGGAGCAACAGGAGCAAAGCTCCGTCCTGCATAAGGAGAGCGACCGCTCGGGCCTCCCATCTCGGAATTCCACCACGGACGCGGCACAAACGCTTCGCCAATAGGCTGATACTTGTACGACTCAGGATCACCGTCAGAATAATGGCCAGGCTCCAAGCCGTAATAACCGTCTTCGGTGAATTCACCATCCCTACGATAGGGAGGCAGCTCTGCGGTCGAACCTTCTCGGTGGTTTAAAACGTTGATACGTAACGCCCTTATCGGCAGGTCCACCGTCGTATAGACAACCACCTTCTCCGGTGCCACTCCTGTGATGTTGGTACTGACCATCTCTTGAGGATAATCATCACCCCCAAGGGCTACCTTCAACAGGCGACGCACTACTGTGCCAGGTAACTTCCTGCTATGGGGAACCACGTCCGACAGCGGCACCTCCGCGAGACCGTACCAGGTACGACTTACTCTGTTGACGAGTTCCTCAGCCATCACCGGCACGAAGCCCCGCGTTTCGACGATACGAGCCAACTCGATTCCTATTAGGATATCCCTCTCCAACTCGAGGTACGACCGGAGTCTATTCAACCGCCATGCGGGCGCTTCGCGAAGAGCGGAATGGTGGAAATACACCAACGACGGAGGGTCGGCGATAGGCAAGCACATCGGCGGAGCCAACTGCCCTTCCCAAATGGGATCATCCCATAACGGGTCTAACGCTTCCCTCGATACCCTCATGGGTCTAGTGACCGGCTCAACAGAGCTACCATTACGGTGCGCGAATACGCGATAGTCATTCGCCGTCACTTGACGCCCCATCATTCGGGAAGTCACCCTAGCGTGAAGTCGCATATGATGCTCATAGTTACCCGTATCGGGACGAGGGGGATACGCAAACCAGCGGGACCGAATCATCGGCATGTCCTCTACGGTACCTTGGTACGATTCCTCTTGGAACAAGCGGCGGTTCATACGTTCGACGTAAAGAGCATCCCCGGGATGAAGGAGAAAAGTCCTGTCGCTACAAAGCGTATGAGGAACACGGAAGTGACGCATCGGGCGACTCGAAGGGAGACGGGCATACGCCGACCAACATTCATTTTGCACCTGGTGGCTTTGACCCCGGAGGGAACTCATCAAGAGCATATCGCGACGTAATTCGCTTCGCGGGCGGTCGGTAAAATCCCTACGAGGGAGTCGCGCGAATGGGTAGTGTTCCCAGGGAGCAGCCAGCTCACGCCTAAACGGCAATGCTTGTGAATCAAACACCATGAGCTCGTCAGCATTAGCTGGATAAAATTCCCCCGAGGAACGCCAATTGGCAGTTGGCTTAGGCGCCCGAGGAGGGGTATCATGCGATGGAACCGCCGGCGCTGGCGCGGACGCAACAGCGTAAGGATCAACTAGGGCGGTGCCCGACGGCCTCACGCCTGCTGATGCATTAACGGGAACAGGACCAGCCCCACTCCGGGTAACTTTGCCAGAAGAGGCGTACGGGTCTACAGCCGACTCGACAAGCTGAGCATTAGCTCTTTCGGCCTCTGCCCTTTCGGCTTCTGCCTTTTCGGCTTCCGCACGAGCGGCTTCGCGACGCAACTCTTCTTCCCTACGCTTACGAGCGTCCGCCAAAATCTGCTGATTGCGGCGACCATAGTCCTCGTAAGGATTCGCAGAAGCGTCACGACCAGAAGAGGTACGAACCGCAGGAGCGGAGGGACGAGCCAACGACGGCCGGGAGCTTGGCGAAGGCCTAACATTCGACTGCCTCAATGGCTTGGGCGTAGCGCCCCCTCGGCAATAACTTCAACGACCTCTTCGGCAGCAGCCGACATAGCTCCTTTTGGAGACGGCCCGGTGGCCTTAACGGGTTCGCCTTCACGCGATGGCGGATTGGCCGATAACGGCTTGGCAGTGGCCACGGGTGTGGACGGCTTCGGGGAAGCAGGGGATTCGGTTGGACCGACGTTGCCACCTTGTGCACTTGCCCTAGCGGGAGGAACCGACTTCTCGGAGCGCGAAGGAGTCCCGACGACTTTGCCGGAAGGCGAGGCTGTCTCAGCCGAAGCCTTGGCGGCAGTCGAACGAGTTCGCGTTTGCGATGAAGCCGCGGAGGCGATCGGCGCGCTTGTCGCGGGAGGCGAAGAGGACTTGGCCGGCGTTGGCGTGGCCCCGGTGCGGGAAGAGGACGCCTGGTGGCGAGTGGTTGGGCGGCGAACGCTTGAACGCGTGGTTGGACGGTTGGGTGAACCCATATTGTCCCCTTCCTCTTCGGAGGATTCGAATTGAATCGGAGCGCGAGGGGGCATCTTAAAAAGCCAGTAGAGGCGAGGAAGGACGTTGCTAAAAACCCTGAAGCGGGATAGACAAAATGGCCTATTGGCTTAAATCTCCAAGAGGGAGCCGCGGTACGCAACCCTGAATGGGATTCGCAAGGCGATTGGCCGGGAGATGAATTCAAAGCCTCGAGTTGGCACCGCTCACGCGATCGCGCGGTAAACTATCTTGCAGATGGATGCAAAACCCTTTGAGGGATGACGGAAGGGACACGAACTCTCGTACACTGTGGACACCGAAGGGGTGAGTACGCTCTTTCGCGTGGGATCGATAAGAAACCTGCAACAGGTGTTGATTCCAATGGGAAACGGTCGGTGGACCGCCGGAAGAGTCGGATGGACTAAACGAATTTATCGAACACGCGCCGCGCGCGGGAAATTTTGAATTGCACAATGCAACGGCCACAGCCAAAAATTGTAATTTTTATTTGATCAAATTTTGTCGGGACGACAAATCTCTCAGGAGGGGGCCGTGTCGTACCGCCTGGCGGTCCTCGCCGATCGAGGCGTGTCGCTTCCCTATTGGGTACCCACTTAAGGGATGTGCCAATCACAAGGCACCAGCCAACTGGCGTGTTTCCTATACTTGGGACAAGCTAAGGCTGACAAATAACCCTATCCGGGCCCATCGGCCCCGGCCAAGACCCCACAAGGGGCAAATTTCTAACTTAAGCTAACCAGCTGTACATTACAATGTAAGCCTAACTGGCAATAACCTCGCGGGTAGGCGAGTGCCGTTAACTGGGCTCTGGTTGGTCAATAACTGGATATTTATTCCTAACCACTAACCCTAGCTTACAGTAGACTTAGTATAAAACCGCCACTGGAATAGCCAGTAGGCACGGTTTCTAGAGTAACGTAAACTCAAGTGGAATTACGACCCATTGGAACAGTGTTCGCATACCTATTGTTCAACCCCTCTCCGGGAAAACCTTAGGGTTAGCCAACAGCTCGACGGATTACGTCATCTTGCTCCATTAATACGCATCTCGCGTGAGCACCCCTTCGTCGCACAACCCCCTCCGGGTAGCGACACCTTCTCTCTCACGAGATTACCCGCTGGGTACCTATAAGGTTCATCTGCTCTACCACTTCCTCTACCGAGGCTCGGGACACCTGTCGGGTGGTTTGCCGCTCTAGCGGATTTTCTACCTGCTACACCGTCATCACTGGCAGCAGCATCGGTTGGGCCTTCTGACTGCGGTCCTTTGTACGTTTCCAAGTAATGGAACCATTCGTAGAACTGCAAAACGGAGCAGAACACGATGCCGTGGCCACCGGGGCGCAACAGCTCGTCAAACACTTCGATGCTAGCCTGCATATCTTCTGCAGTTAGCCTGTCGTACGAAGAGTTGGAATCGTTCCTCTTACGACGAACATTGTAGGGCGGATCAGTCAGAATGAGCTGAACGTTGCCCGTGATGGGCACGTGTTCTCGGCTCTCGTCGGCACTGACCAAATCTTCGAAAGGGACGTCGTACACCCGGCAATACTTACTCATTTTCGAAAGAAAGTCCTTTGCGAGAGCCTGCCCTTCACTTTCCTGCTCTTCTGTCGCATGGGGTGACGGTGACGTGGGAGACGGCCCTTGGGCAGTAAGACTGGTCTCCCAGGTCCAAGTTGAAGCCTGGTTGTGTGTCTTGTCGACGGAACCAAACCTCTCCCTCCTGTGTTGCGACGAGTGGGAGTGTCATCAACCGGCTTGGGGACCTTTTCTGCGTCCGCGGCTTGTGGTGCCGGGCGGAGGACAGCCATAACGTCTTCGTCGAGGGTGTCAAAGTGCGCTGGAAGCTTGTCCGGATTTCCGCTTGACAAGTATATTTCCAGCGCCCCCAGCGGTCGGACTCCGGCCAGGTGTACA
>JALQPE010002008.1:0-179762 GCA_030407315.1 Asparagopsis taxiformis
CAATCTTTCGATTAAGTATCTCTGTTGTCCATCCGTTTGTGGATGGTATGCGGACGATGGTGATATTTTGGTTTTCAAGGTATGGAAAAGAGACTTCCAGAATTTGCTCATAAATACTGGATCCGGTCACTAATGATTACTGAGGGGAGTCCATGTGTGTCGATAAAATGTTCTCGAAGAATAACTTTGCCGTTTCCACAGCGTTTGGGTCTCTTTCATACGGGATGATTCGGAGTAGCTTAGACAATCGATCAACTACAACGAACATTCCGGTGTTGCCTTTCTTGGTTTTGGGTAGAGGTTTCAAAAAGTCCATGGTGATGTGTGTCCACTTCCCGAAGGGGGTTCTAATGGTTGAAGTAGTCCGAATGGTTTATGGTTTGGAGCCTTAGTTCTTTGGCATGTATCACATGAAGTGACATAGTCTCTAATAGTTTGTTTCATTTCTTCCAGTAATATTTTGTAGCTATTCTGTGGCAAGTTTCTTTACTCCAAGGTTACCAGATTGTGGGGTATCATGGTGATCATGTAGTAATTGAAGTCGATAGGTCCCTTTCGGTATACATAATCGTTCTTTGTAGTACAGAAGGTTGTTTTCTTTTCGGAAGGAGTTCTTCGGTGATTTGTATACTTCTTGGAACTCAGGATCCTTGGTATAATCTTCTTCTTTTATCTTTGCGTTGCCGTCTGATGCAAAGTACGTAGCATTGGTTTCGAACTGTGATGTTATGGATATTGCTTTTGTCAGAAGAGAGTGGTCTCTAGGGGCGGTTGGTTCTTTGTTCAGAAATTGTCTGGAGAGTGCGTCAGCTACTTTGTTTGTTTTCCCTTTTATTGCAAGTATTTTGAAGTCGAACGAGACAATTGATTCAAGCCATCTTACTTGTCTTTGGGATAGTTGCTTTTGGGTTTCCAAATATCTGAGGGGATAGTGATCAGTGTAAACGGTAAATGGTCTGCCATGGAGATATGCTCTCCATGTTCGAAGTGTATCGATGATGGCCAGGAGCTCTCTTTCATGAGCTGCATACTTTTGTGCGGCTGCATTGAGAGTTCTGGAGTAGAATGCAACAGGTCGGTATCTATTTGTGTCCTTTTGTTCCAGGAGAGCACCAAATGCAAATTGAGAAGCATCGGTTGTGACAACTATGTCCTTTTCTGGGTGGAAGGGCATTAATACTGGGGTTCGAGTCATCACTGTTTTCAGTGCGGTAAAGGATTGTTCGGCGGAGGGGTTCCACGTGAATGGAGCATTTTCGTGAGTTCTGTGAGTGGTTTTGCTATGGCTGAGCAGCTTCCGATGAATCTGCGATAATAATTGACTAGGCCCAGGAAAGACTGGACGTCTCGTTTGTTCCTTGGCCTTGGCCATTCTTTGATGGTTTTGATCTTGGTTTCTTCAACTGATATTCCTCCTGGTGTGAGAACATGTCCTAAGTATTCTATCTCTTGTACTGCGAAAGAACACTTTGACATTTTTGCGTACAACTGATTCTTGCGGAGTCTCTGCAGAACTAGCTCAATGTGGTGAAGATGATCGGTAAATGAGGAGCTATAAATGAGTATATCATCCAGATATACTATAACAAAGTGATCTAGGTAATCTCTGAAAAGATCATTCATCAACGTCATGAACGTTGCAGGAGCATTGGATAATCCGAAGGGAAGCACAAGGAACTCGAAGTGTCCGTACCGGGTTCGGAACGCGGTTAGTGGGATAGAGTCGTTTTTCTAAGCGTACTTGATGGTATCCGGATCTTAGGTCGATTTTACTGAAGTATTTGGTGTCCTTCAGCTGGTCAAAGATATCATCAATTCTAGGGAGCGGGTAGCTGTTCTTAACAGTGAGGCGATTGAGGGCTCGATAATCGATACACATACGTAGTGCACCGTCCTTTTTACTCACAAATAGAACTGGAGCACCCCAAGGGCTGCAACTTGGCTGGATAAATCCTGCTTCCAGGAGTTCATCGAGTTATTTCTTAAGCTCTCTGAGTTCAGGTGGGGACATCCGATACAGACCTCTTTTCTGTGGAATACTTTCGGGAACTAGGTCTATTCGGAAGTCAATTTTTCTTTGGGGAGGTAATCCTTTGGGCAACGTTTCTGGGAAAACGTCATTGTACTTTCCTAGAATTTGTTGGACATGTTTAGGAAGTTTTTGTTCGGAGGTCTCTGGTTTATTTGGGTTCAATAAGACTGCAAACAAAGGGAAATTTTCTTCATAGTCTCGGGTCATAGCACTTAGTGAAATACTTTCGCAAAGATGAAATTTATTTGCGTAGATGATAAATTTTTTGTTTCGGTGGGAGAATGAGATTTGGTTCGAATGGTTATCAATGGTGGCAAAATGGTTGGGGTGCCAATCCTTGCCGAGGATGGCATCATGATTTAACGGGCAGACAGCGAATGAAAACTGCTCTGTGTACCCTTGAATCTGTAGACTGATAGTAGACTTGGTTTGTTCTAAGGTTTGTGTATTCTTGTTGGCCATGGTGGCTAGGTGATTTGTGTCCTTGATCGGAATTTTGTTCGATAAGCAAAACGATCTGTTCACGTAACTGATCTCGGCCCCAGGGTCAAACATGAGTTTTGTTCTAACCCCATTTATTTTTCCAGACGACACTAGTAATCCTATACCAGCTCGTTTGAATGGATCTGGAGTTGTTTCAAAGGGAACTAGGGGAGGGCTTCTTACCATAGTAGGAAGTTCTATGGGGTTCTGGGCGTCTTGGGACGGAGATTCGACTAGTTCCGTTTGCCTTTTGGGCAGTTTTTGGCAATATGCCCTGGTTGGCGACAGCGGAGGCAAAGCCCTTTCTTCATGCATTGTTCTCTTTCTTCTTTGGTTAACTTTTTGATTTGAATGTTTCCAAATTCCATGGGGACGGGCCTTGAGGAATTTCCTTCTGGTTTACGGCCATAGTCCTTATTTTTTGAAATACCCCCGTTGGGTCCAAGGCGGCGGTGAGCAGCTTCAACACGTTCAGCGTCACGCATTGCCTCGGCAAGGTCACGATAATCTTTGGTATAAAGTTCTTTCCAGATATATTGCTTTAAACCCCTGGTATATCGGTCAATTTGTTCTGCCATACTTATGGTTGGGATGTCAAGGAGAATTCTTTGGAAATCATCGTTGAATGATGATACGTCGCGTACCTGTCTCCAGCGAGCAAATTTATCGCGAGCTACCTTTTCTTTGTTAAGCGTTTCAAAACGAGAGATAATAGCCTTTTTTAAGCAGTTCCATGTTTTTATTTCGCTTCCATCATCGGTTTTTTGATAGACAATCCACACTCATGAGCAGCTCCAGATAAATAGCTAACAGCTAGCTGGAGTGAGTCGTCGTCGGTAGCGTTGGACAGGTAGTTGTCCATGTGCGTAGCCCAGCTTGTGATCGATCCTCTACCAGAGAACTTTTCAGCTTGGTGTTTCTTTGGTTTAGGATTGTCTGATGTTTTAATACTCTGGAGCTCTTCCCTTATACGATCATACGATGCAGCGGCATCGTTTAAGGAGTTCTGCTGGTTATTGATCTGGGAGTTGGCTGCCTGGAGTTGAGTTTGTAGATCCTGGACAACCTGGGCAAGGTTTTCAATGGTGATGGGATTACTCATTTTTTTCTTCTGAGGAAAAGAGGGAGAGCGTGTTTACTTAGGTTCTAATGGTTCACTCCAAGTCCTACGCGCTCACGATGCTTGGCACTCTTGATGTGACGAGTATAGTCTTCGATAGAGACGAAGGAACGATCACACGGGCGACAGTTTAGTTCGACTTGATGATTTCGAACTCAGCGCTTGTGCTTTTCGGAATCGATGTGGGCTAGGAATTGAGCCCTAGTCTTAGCTGATTTCCTGCAAAGTGTGCAGTCGAAACTTCTTGTGGGAGTCTTTGGTTTAGGGTTCCTCTTGGCTTCTTTGTATGTTGCGGTTCGGAGAAGATGCTGCGAGGAACGGTCGTCGATCGACAACAAGGTGCGCTGCGGAGGGATAGGCGGAGCAGTGGTCGAAGCAGAGGCGCAATGTGAGCTAGGAGTTCCTCTGGGGGCCGGTATGTTTTGTCGGGAGACCGTCTTCCCGAGAATACGATGAGTATTGACAACTTTCTTGGGCATGTTCGGAGCGTCCGACTTGGGTGCCACCGTGAATCGAGGGGAAGCAGCCCGGGGCAGTTGAGCACGAGGGGCGGTCGAAGACGTGGAGTAGGAAGAATGGTCTTCTTCGTGATCAGAGGGCGAATGGCGAGGCGAAGGGTCACTTTCGGCACGAAGGCGGGGAGAACCGCTTTAGGCTTGGCGATAGCAGGAGGTAAAGGGCGGAAGTCGTCGTCACGGTCGATGACGGTCGGCGGCGGAGCGGGCGGAGTATCGACGGTGGGGGTCTGTGGGGTGGTGTCGGCTCTAAGGGCGACGATCCCAAACGGCGGAGTCTGCGGGGGCTGAGAGAGGGGGGAACTCGGGAATGCAGCACTATCGTCGGAGCGGTATTCCGACGGGGAGTCTGGGATTCTGTGGGAAAAAGATCGTGGTCCGGCCACTGTCCAACAGGAAAGTCCTCAAGATGGTTACTCAAGTCGTAGTCAGTCACACAACAGCGTAGACTCGATAGGAGAACTAGACTACTGTGTGAAGCCAGAGATGGAGAAGTGGCGGGAACTTACTTGCGATGCTACCAAGCTGTGGGGGTTAAGGCACAACTTGGGAGAAGGTGTTCCGGTCGAAGGTGCCTCCGAATCCCTGAGGTGGGGAGCGGAGGTAGTTTATATAGACTAGGAGGTAGCTCTAGGAGGGGTAAAATGAAGGGTAACTACGAGGAGCTACGAGGAGTAGGTATCGGGAGATCAACCAATAGGAGAGGAGAATGGGAGATATTGTTGGTGGCGGCGGATCTGGAAACGGTCATGAGGAGAGTGTGACACGGAGGGCCACGTGTAAGAGTCCAGCAATGTCACACGTGTAAGAGGTTGGCAGGAACCCCTGACACGTGGAAACCTGGAGTCGGGCGCGACCGGGCCCCACAGGGCGACTTACAGTGCAAGCTTACATTTCTTACATGTAAGCTTACAGTTGAAATTTCATTGAAAAAACGAGGTTTCCGTCAGTTACTGTTGTATGTTACCTGTCATACGGGCGTATGGTTGTAAGTAACCATGTAAGTGGGGCGAAAGTGGCTGAAAAAGCCATGTAATCTTGTAAGTAACCGTGGCAGTCACATGACAGGTGTTGTAAGTGTATCATAACATGTAAGTAGCCTACTCAAGTGTCTCCTAGGTGGTGTAAGGTATATGGAAAGCTGTAAGTAGCCTCGTAGGAGTGGTTACTGTAAGCTTCCCTTGTAGTTGGGAGCTTTGGTCTCTGTGGAATGTTATTATCTTATTGGTTGGTCGGGGTATGGTGTTGTAAGAACAGGAATCTAGTGTTTACCATGAGGTCTAGAGGACTGATCCCTTACATTACTCCTTTCTCTGAACAAGAGTCGTGCTCGACTCGAGACTGAAGGGGAGGATACTAACCGTTGAAGACTGTTGGGAAGGGGAACACGGTGTGTGTCGGCCTAGGGATTAGGAGGAGTGATACGTCCATTTGTTCTTCCTCAGCCAAAGTTGTGACGATATTGCGGATATCATCCGCATAGGACTGGTCGGGGGAGAGGTGCCCATAGGCACCAACTACCCAGTGGTACAGATAACAGATAAAGTTGTATCCGATGGCTTCGGAGAGAGAGCCGGTAAATTTTCGACGTTCGGCGAGAGTTCAATTCGATCTATGATCACAAACAGTAGGTCGAAATCTTCCGCTGTTACACAGAAGGGGCCAAAGGCATGATAGTATCCATAGCATGTGTGGATTAGGGCCCAGCAAAGTACACTTCGTGCATAAGGTTTTGGGGTAACGTCTTGTAACCATGTAGTCAATGTCTCGCCAGCGATAACAAGCTGGAGGTAAAACTCAGAAGAGGTGGCCATGGTGGAGAGGGGATATGGATAGGAAGGGGATGTCCAAACGAGGTTGTGGACTGAAAGGAATTTATAGAGCTGAAAGGGAGACCGGGAGTCTAATTCTGATGATATTTGTCAAGAAGTTCCTGACAATTTTAAGGTTTTCTATGGAAAGCCAGGAATTTTCGTGATCTGGATAACCTTTCCACTTCACGAGATATTGGAGTTTCCTGTGTCTTTTTCTGTGGTGAAGAATTCTCTCAACTTCATATTCGTCAGAGTTTGTTGAAAGTTTGATCGGTGGCGGTGGTACTAGGTTTCGCTCGAATGTGTCCTCTACGTAAGGTTTGAGGAGGCTAGAGTGAAATGCATTGTGGATTTTGCGATCGATCATTGGTTGGGGAAGGTTCAATCGAAAAGTAACTTCATTGATCTTCTCAGTGATTTCAAATGGTCCACAAAACTTTGGGTGAAGCTTTCTTGTACCCGATCCATCTTCAAGGGTTAGGTTTGCTGTGGACAGCATGACCTTGTCATTGACCTTGAATGGAGTCGGTAAACGCTTCCTATTGGCTTGCTTTGCCATTGATTCATTTGCTTTCTTTATGTTTTCGATGGCTTGTTTGGTAACTTTTCCTATGGTGGATATGAATTTTTCTGCAGTCGGGTTTTCTGTTTCTAAGGTTTCTATGGGAAGGGTCCTAGGGTGTTGCCCATATGTGAGGAAGAAGGGTGTGAAACTAGTGGCAGCATGTATTGAAGAGTTATAAGATACTTCAAAGTGGACTAAGTATTCGTCCCAGTTGGTTTTGTTGTAGTCAGCGAAGGCTCAGATCATTTCCTCAATCTTTCGATTAAGTATCTCTGTTTGTCCATCCGTTTGTGGATGGTATGCGGACGATGGTGATATCTTGGTTTCAAGGTATGGAAAAGAGACTTCCAGAATTTGCTCATAAATACTGGATCTCGGTCACTAATGATTACTGAGGGGAGTCCATGGTGTCGATAAATGTTCTCGAAGAATAACTTTGCCGTTTCCACAGCGTTTGGGTCTCTTTCATACGGGATGATTCGGAGTAGCTTAGACAATCGATCAACTACAACGAACATTCCGGTGTTGCCTTTCTTGGTTTTGGGTAGAGGTTTCAAAAGTCCATGGTGATGTGTGTCCACTTCCCCGAAGGGGGTTCTAATGGTTGAAGTAGTCCGAATGGTTTATGGTTTGGAGCCTTAGTTCTTTGGCATGTATCACATGAAGTGACATAGTCTCTAATAGTTTGTTTCATTTTCTTCCAGTAATATTTTGTAGCTATTCTGTGGCAAGTTTTCTTTACTCCAAGGTTACCAGATTGTGGGGTATCATGGTGATCATGTAGTAATTGAAGTCGATAGGTCCCTTTCGGTATACATAATCGTTCTTTGTAGTACAGAAGGTTGTTTTCTTTTCGGAAGGAGTTCTTCGGTGATTTGTATACTTCTTGGAACTCAGGATCCTTGGTATAATCTTCTTCTTTTATCTTTGCGTTGCCGTCTGATGCAAAGTACGTAGCATTGGTTTCGAACTGTGATGTTATGGATATTGCTTTTGTCAGAAGAGAGTGGTCTCTAGGGGCGGTTGGTTCTTTGTTCAGAAATTGTCTGGAGAGTGCGTCAGCTACTTTGTTTGTTTTCCCTTTTATTGCAAGTATTTTGAAGTCGAACGAGACAATTGATTCAAGCCATCTTACTTGTCTTTGGGATAGTTGCTTTTGGGTTTCCAAATATCTGAGGGGATAGTGATCAGTGTAAACGGTAAATGGTCTGCCATGGAGATATGCTCTCCATGTTCGAAGTGTATCGATGATGGCCAGGAGCTCTCTTTCATGAGCTGCATACTTTTGTGCGGCTGCATTGAGAGTTCTGGAGTAGAATGCAACAGGTCGGTATCTATTTGTGTCCTTTTGTTCCAGGAGAGCACCAAATGCAAATTGAGAAGCATCGGTTGTGACAACTATGTCCTTTTCTGGGTGGAAGGGCATTAATACTGGGGTTCGAGTCATCACTGTTTTCAGTGCGGTAAAGGATTGTTCGGCGGAGGGGTTCCACGTGAATGGAGCATTTTCGTGAGTTCTGTGAGTGGTTTTGCTATGGCTGAGCAGCTTCCGATGAATCTGCGATAATAATTGACTAGGCCCAGGAAAGACTGGACGTCTCGTTTGTTCCTTGGCCTTGGCCATTCTTTGATGGTTTTGATCTTGGTTTCTTCAACTGATATTCCTCCTGGTGTGAGAACATGTCCTAAGTATTCTATCTCTTGTACTGCGAAAGAACACTTTGACATTTTTGCGTACAACTGATTCTTGCGGAGTCTCTGCAGAACTAGCTCAATGTGGTGAAGATGATCGGTAAATGAGGAGCTATAAATGAGTATATCATCCAGATATACTATAACAAAGTGATCTAGGTAATCTCTGAAAAGATCATTCATCAACGTCATGAACGTTGCAGGAGCATTGGATAATCCGAAGGGAAGCACAAGGAACTCGAAGTGTCCGTACCGGGTTCGGAACGCGGTTAGTGGGATAGAGTCGTTTTCTAAGCGTACTTGATGGTATCCGGATCTTAGGTCGATTTTACTGAAGTATTTGGTGTCCTTCAGCTGGTCAAAGATATCATCAATTCTAGGGAGCGGGTAGCTGTTCTTAACAGTGAGGCGATTGAGGGCTCGATAATCGATACACATACGTAGTGCACCGTCCTTTTTACTCACAAATAGAACTGGAGCACCCCAAGGGCTGCAACTTGGCTGGATAAATCCTGCTTCCAGGAGTTCATCGAGTTATTTCTTAAGCTCTCTGAGTTCAGGTGGGGACATCCGATACAGACCTCTTTTCTGTGGAATACTTTCGGGAACTAGGTCTATTCGGAAGTCAATTTTTCTTTGGGGAGGTAATCCTTTGGGCAACGTTTCTGGGAAAACGTCATTGTACTTTCCTAGAATTTGTTGGACATGTTTAGGAAGTTTTTGTTCGGAGGTCTCTGGTTTATTTGGGTTCAATAAGACTGCAAACAAAGGGAAATTTTCTTCATAGTCTCGGGTCATAGCACTTAGTGAAATACTTTCGCAAAGATGAAATTTATTTGCGTAGATGATAAATTTTTTGTTTCGGTGGGAGAATGAGATTTGGTTCGAATGGTTATCAATGGTGGCAAAATGGTTGGGGTGCCAATCCTTGCCGAGGATGGCATCATGATTTAACGGGCAGACAGCGAATGACAACTGCTCTGTGTACCCTTGAATCTGTAGACTGATAGTAGACTTGGTTTGTTCTAAGGTTTGTGTATTCTTGTTGGCCATGGTGGCTAGGTGATTTGTGTCCTTGATCGGAATTTTGTTCGATAAGCAAAACGATCTGTTCACGTAACTGATCTCGGCCCCAGGGTCAAACATGAGTTTTGTTCTAACCCCATTTATTTTTCCAGACGACACTAGTAATCCTATACCAGCTCGTTTGAATGGATCTGGAGTTGTTTCAAAGGGAACTAGGGGAGGGCTTCTTACCATAGTAGGAAGTTCTATGGGGTTCTGGGCGTCTTGGGACGGAGATTCGACTAGTTCCGTTTGCCTTTTGGGCAGTTTTTGGCAATATGCCCTGGTTGGCGACAGCGGAGGCAAAGCCCTTTCTTCATGCATTGTTCTCTTTCTTCTTTGGTTAACTTTTTGATTTGAATGTTTCCAAATTCCATGGGGACGGGCCTTGAGGAATTTCCTTCTGGTTTACGGCCATAGTCCTTATTTTTTGAAATACCCCCGTTGGGTCCAAGGCGGCGGTGAGCAGCTTCAACACGTTCAGCGTCACGCATTGCCTCGGCAAGGTCACGATAATCTTTGGTATAAAGTTCTTTCCAGATATATTGCTTTAAACCCCTGGTATATCGGTCAATTTGTTCTGCCATACTTATGGTTGGGATGTCAAGGAGAATTCTTTGGAAATCATCGTTGAATGATGATACGTCGCGTACCTGTCTCCAGCGAGCAAATTTATCGCGAGCTACCTTTTCTTTGTTAAGCGTTTCAAAACGAGAGATAATAGCCTTTTTTAAGCAGTTCCATGTTTTTATTTCGCTTCCATCATCGGTTTTTTGATAGACAATCCACCACTCATGAGCAGCTCCAGATAAATAGCTAACAGCTAGCTGGAGTGAGTCGTCGTCGGTAGCGTTGGACAGGTAGTTGTCCATGTGCGTAGCCCAGCTTGTGATCGATCCTCTACCAGAGAACTTTTCAGCTTGGTGTTTCTTTGGTTTAGGATTGTCTGATGTTTTAATACTCTGGAGCTCTTCCCTTATACGATCATACGATGCAGCGGCATCGTTTAAGGAGTTCTGCTGGTTATTGATCTGGGAGTTGGCTGCCTGGAGTTGAGTTTGTAGATCCTGGACAACCTGGGCAAGGTTTTCAATGGTGATGGGATTACTCATTTTTTTCTTCTGAGGAAAAGAGGGAGAGCGTGTTTACTTAGGTTCTAATGGTTCACTCCAAGTCCTACGCGCTCACGATGCTTGGCACTCTTGATGTGACGAGTATAGTCTTCGATAGAGACGAAGGAACGATCACACGGGCGACAGTTTAGTTCGACTTGATGATTTCGAACTCAGCGCTTGTGCTTTTCGGAATCGATGTGGGCTAGGAATTGAGCCCTAGTCTTAGCTGATTTCCTGCAAAGTGTGCAGTCGAAACTTCTTGTGGGAGTCTTTGGTTTAGGGTTCCTCTTGGCTTCTTTGTATGTTGCGGTTCGGAGAAGATGCTGCGAGGAACGGTCGTCGATCGACAACAAGGTGCGCTGCGGAGGGATAGGCGGAGCAGTGGTCGAAGCAGAGGCGCAATGTGAGCTAGGAGTTCCTCTGGGGGCCGGTATGTTTTGTCGGGAGACCGTCTTCCCGAGAATACGATGAGTATTGACAACTTTCTTGGGCATGTTCGGAGCGTCCGACTTGGGTGCCACCGTGAATCGAGGGGAAGCAGCCCGGGGCAGTTGAGCACGAGGGGCGGTCGAAGACGTGGAGTAGGAAGAATGGTCTTCTTCGTGATCAGAGGGCGAATGGCGAGGCGAAGGGTCACTTTCGGCACGAAGGCGGGGAGAACCGCTTTAGGCTTGGCGATAGCAGGAGGTAAAGGGCGGAAGTCGTCGTCACGGTCGATGACGGTCGGCGGCGGAGCGGGCGGAGTATCGACGGTGGGGGTCTGTGGGGTGGTGTCGGCTCTAAGGGCGACGATCCCAAACGGCGGAGTCTGCGGGGGCTGAGAGAGGGGGGAACTCGGGAATGCAGCACTATCGTCGGAGCGGTATTCCGACGGGGAGTCTGGGATTCTGTGGGAAAAAGATCGTGGTCCGGCCACTGTCCAACAGGAAAAGTCCTCAAGATGGTTACTCAAGTCGTAGTCAGTCACACAACAGCGTAGACTCGATAGGAGAACTAGACTACTGTGTGAAGCCAGAGATGGAGAAGTGGCGGGAACTTACTTGCGATGCTACCAAGCTGTGGGGGTTAAGGCACAACTTGGGAGAAGGTGTTCCGGTCGAAGGTGCCTCCGAATCCCTGAGGTGGGAGCGGAGGGTAGTTTATATAGACTAGGAGGTAGCTCTAGGAGGGGTAAAATGAAGGGTAACTACGAGGAGCTACGAGGAGTAGGTATCGGGAGATCAACCAATAGGAGAGGAGAATGGAGATATTGTTGGTGGCGGCGGATCTGGAAACGGTCATGAGGAGAGTGTGACACGGAGGGCCACGTGTAAGAGTCCAGCAATGTCACACGTGTAAGAGGTTGGCAGGAACCCCTGACACGTGGAAACCTGGAGTCGGGCGCGACCGGGCCCCACAGGGCGACTTACAGTGCAAGCTTACATTTCTTACATGTAAGCTTACAGTTGAAATTTCATTGAAAAAACGAGGTTTCCGTCAGTTACTGTTGTATGTTACCTGTCATACGGGCGTATGGTTGTAAGTAACCATGTAAGTGGGGCGAAAGTGGCTGAAAAAGCCATGTAATCTTGTAAGTAACCGTGGCAGTCACATGACAGGTGTTGTAAGTGTATCATAACATGTAAGTAGCCTACTCAAGTGTCTCCTAGGTGGTGTAAGGTATATGGAAAGCTGTAAGTAGCCTCGTAGGAGTGGTTACTGTAAGCTTCCCTTGTAGTTGGGAGCTTTGGTCTCTGTGGAATGTTATTATCTTATTGGTTGGTCGGGGTATGGTGTTGTAAGAACAGGAATCTAGTGTGTACCATGAGGTCTAGAGGACTGATCCCTTACAGCGACGCTCTTCTGCTCTGCATGAACTCTGACCGTAGCACCGGTTGTGCTCCTTGTTCGCCACACCATTTCATTCGAATCGATGGCGGGCATATCGATGGTGACGTTGCACCACGCCGGGTACGTGCCGTCCATGTATCCGTGGTTCCTATAGGCCACCATCTCGCTTCCGGTCTTGAACGGAACACCTCGCTTCCAGAAGTGGATAGCGACCTCTGCCATGTTCATGCGTTGGTACCTCTTCCGCCCCGGCATTTGATAGAGGTGCCAGGTAATCGGACAAACAACAGAGGTACCTCGTCAACGAAGAAAACTGAATTCCGAACGACGTCCTCCTCCTCCTCTCCTCCTCATCCGCACTTTCTTCGCCACTGTGCTGCGATGCTTCGGAGTCCGAATTCATGGACGTAACCTCTTCTTCATCCGACCCGTCTGTCGTACCGCCTGGCGGTCCTCGCCGATCGAGGCGTGTGGCTTCCCTATTGGGTACCCACTTAAGGGATGTGCCAATCACAAGGCACCAGCCAACTGGCGTGTTTCCTATACTTGGGACAAGCTAAGGCTGACAAATAACCCTATCCGGGCCCATCGGCCCCGGCCAAGACCCCACAAGGGGCAAATTTCTAACTTAAGCTAACCAGCTGTACATTACAATGTAAGCCTAACTGGCAATAACCTCGCGGGTAGGCGAGTGCCGTTAACTGGGCTCTGGTTGGTCAATAACTGGATATTTATTCCTAACCACTAACCCTAGCTTACAGTAGACTTAGTATAAAACCGCCACTGGAATAGCCAGTAGGCACGGTTTCTAGAGTAACGTAAACTCAAGTGGAATTACGACCCATTGGAACAGTGTTCGCATACCTATTGTTCAACCCCTCTCCGGGAAAACCTTAGGGTTAGCCAACAGCTCGACGGATTACGTCATCTTGCTCCATTAATACGCATCTCGCGTGAGCACCCCTTCGTCGCACAACCCCCTCCGGGTAACGACACCTTCTCTCTTACGAGACTACGCTGGGTACCTATAAGGTTCATCTGCTCTACCACTTCCTCTACCGAGGCTCGGGACACCTGTCGGGTGGTTTGCCGCTCTAGCGGATTTTCTACCTGCTACATTGGTCTCTCGACCTAGAACCTTGTACCCTCGGGTAAGTCTCTTTGAGAGAAATTTTCCTTCACAATCATCTTCACGATGCCTCGTAACCCTACAACGGGACCCTCTAGTGAGGACATAGCGCCTGCCAGCGACTTATCCGATTCGGATCTGATCGCCGAAGAAGGCGTGGTGATTCACACCCTGCAAGACCGGGCCGACCGAATCTTCAACGAACGGTTGGAAGAATTCAAGGCTGAATTCAGCACCGTCGTCGAGAAGACTGTTCAAGACCGCAGGGCGGAAATCGTAGACGCTACGGTCGAAACCGTCATGGAACTGGTCGAGCCAAAGCTGATGGCCGCCAGCCGAGAAGCCACCCAAGATCGGGACGCCGAGTTCCTAGCGGAAACCTGGAATCAGGTCAAAGCCGAATTCGCTAAACGCGTATCCCCTTTTGAAACTCGTCTGGAGGAGCTTTCGATTCACGGCTTTAATGCCAGTCCATTAGGACAACAGGAGCTTCCTGCTCGCCGCATCCGATCGGCTGATTTCCCTGACCCTACATCCCGTAGAGAGGAAGAAGAAGATCCCCGATTGGATCAAGTCGCAGAAGCAACCCGACATCTGTCCGACCGTGTCGACGCCCTCGCCGAATCACTATCCCAAACAGGGAATATCTCTCGCACGAGACAGCACACTCGTGCCACCGGATCTGCACCGGAAAACCCCTCGTGGGACGATGAAGAAGGACCTCTTGAGGAAGGCTTAGTGCCTTTGAAGGCCCGCGAACCTGCGTTCGACCTAGTGGTCTCCTATCGGTACTACCGACTCAAGAACAAGTCCCTAACGACCGACACCCCAATGGGGAAAACAAGAAGCTTGTATAAGCTAACGGAGAAGATCCGTAATTTCAACGCGTCATTCACGCCGTTCGATGGTACGGAACCCATCGATATCCTCCGGTTCCTCGCGGAATTTCAAGATGCATGTGATTCATGCGGAGTCTCGGAGGGAGAAGCTACCAAGTTACTCAAGTATTTCCTAGAAGGAGAACCTCAAAGGTTTATCGCCGCCGAGGCGCGAAAGCGCAAGCTTCTCAACCACCTGCATCAGCAGATCACTTGGCCTCAAGCAGTTAACGCCCTTCTGGCTCGCTACGCGACGGACAATGTCCTAGCGGACGCATATGACGCAGTAACGCGTATACGGCAAGGGCCGGATGAAGACGAAGCTGCATACGCAGACAGACTGCAGGACGCTGCACTCCTGTGTGCGAACGTCTTCTCGGAAAGAGACTTGGTCAACTACTACCTCAAGGGCCTACGCCCAGAGGTTAAACACACCGTCAAGGTGACTATAGGCCGCAGTGGCGGAGAAGATTTTCTTGCTGTCCGTAACCTTGCTAAAGGACTCGGGGACTCTCTACGAGCTTCGCTACCCGCAAAGCCGAAGGCTTACCCTACCGGGAAATTGCCGAACGCAAACGCAAGGCGATGCTCGCCACCCTACCCGGGGAGCCGTCCGCAATACCGCGGACCCCACCGCCGACATTACCTTCCCCTACCGGGAACCCAATGGGCGCGCCAATGCAGGCCCCTACCCTAACGGGAGAACATCTTAAACTCGCTGAGAGTATGATCCCCGAAGGGGCTGTTACTTGGAGATGCTCTGGCTGTCGCCAACCAGGGCACGTGTTGTACACTTGCCCTTACCTACCACCCTCAGTGGGAACTTACTTCGCCTTTGCGAACTACGCTTACCAGCAAGAACCGGAGCAGGTTATGCGCCGCCAACAGCGCCAGTCCAATCGGTTCAACCGAAAAAGGGATTACCCTAAAGCCGTGCTCCAACGGTCAAACCCTCCAACACGCATGGTTGCGTTCGCCGATGACGAAAATCATCCCAAATTGGGCCCTCTGAGGCGAGACGTTTTAGAACGTAACGGATCTTCCGTAACGGCTCAAGACGTTGCCGACGCCTTGGAACCCTCCGACGACTCCGACACGTCGTCGGAAAACTAATGACGGGGAGTGAGGTGTCGCACTCCCGTCAGGAGGTGGAGCGATTACGCTACTCGGTGGACATCTCACCACAACCACCTCCGCAGGAAAAGGCTGCAACTCCCTCTAGGGACCAAAGTCTTTCCCAGACACCAACCCCTTCGGGTTCCCCCACAGGGACTCGAACCTCAAGGCCGAAAGCCTCATGCCTGCTTAAGGCCGCCCATTACGTAGTAATGGGTTCCATCGGACTCGATCCGTCAATTCTCACGCCTATGCGTATGGTAATGGACACCGGGTCCGGACCATCGGTCATCCATGAAAGGAGCTTACCCACAATTGGGAACAATTCCAAGTCCCTACGGGGAAGTTCCGCAACTGGCCGATGCTAACGGCAATCCTCTTCGGATAAAAGGCAAGATAATACTGTCCTTACAGTTAGGCCACAAGTCCTTTGAGGAAGAATTCTTCGTCGCGCCTAAGTTGGCCGTACCCCTCATCTTGGGAACTGGGGCAATGAATACCCACGTAGACGCAATTAGGTGCCGGGCCCAACGAATTGATATTCACGACGGCGGGTCGATAGCTATCCTAGTGATGTCGCCTACGCGTAAAACATCCCCCACCCTTTCGTGCTACGTGGATGCCGCGCGACCCTCTAATGGGATTAACTTAGACCGCCAGCCTCATGGCATTCGATTGTCACAAAGTGTGAATATTCCTCCGCGGAGCCAAGTGACAACTACTGTTGTATGCGCCGGTGGCGGCTTGAGTATACTCTCACCGAGAGATCGGATCCTTCACCGACATCGTGTCTCTATCCCGAATGGGGTTGCGGAAGTCATCCCGCGACAGGAATTCCTGACTATATTAACTAACTTCGGTACATCCGACAAGTACCTCCCAAAAGGGACAATTATAGGCTATGCCCTTCGGGCACCCGAACGGCCAATGCGCCCCACGGCTCTCAGCCGCTCTAACCCTTCCTCCCAAGAGGCCTCCACTATGGTGACTACTCTCTCCATCAGGAGCAAGAGGCCGAGGCCACACCACCATCAAGTTGGAAGCAAGAAGTCTCTCTAGACCACCTTGGTCAAATCCCGTTGAGGGAACGCATCCTTAGCATGCTATCTCGACACGAGTCTATGTGGGATGGATCCCTAGGGGACATCCGCGCTACGGAACACCGAATCGATATTATCGAAGGAAGTAAGCCTCGACGGCAACAACCCTACCGGATGGGACCCGCTCGTCGAGAGATTGCCCGTAAGGAAATAACCAGCATGCTGGAAAAGGGAGTGATCGAACCGTCGACCTCAGAATGGGCTAGCCCAGTGGTACTTGTCCCGAAAAAGGATGGAAATTACGCTTTTGCGTCGACTATAGGGGTCTTAACGACATCACAGTCAATGATGTGTACCCCCTTCCACGAATGGATGATTGTATTGACTCCCTCGGAGATGCTCAGGTATTCACCACATTGGATTGTAACTCTGGTTACTGGCAGATCCCTGTTGCACAGGACGACCGTGACAAAACGGCATTCACCTCCCACTTGCGGACATATCGCTTTAAGCGTTTGCCTTTTGGCTTGAAGAATGCACCGGCAACGTTTCAGCGTGCCATCGACATTATTCTTAGCAGCGTTCGCTGGCAGACCTGTCTGATTTACTTAGACGATGTGATCGTATTCTCTCGGGACGAGGCCGAACATCTCCACCATGTGGACCAAGTACTCTCCCTCTTACGGGAAGCAGGTGTCACCCTGAAGTTGACAAAGTGTCATTTCTTCGAGAAGAAGGTTGACTACCTGGGACATGTCGTGATGCCAGGAAAGCTAGCTGTTGCACAGAACGCCACTTCGGCTATCGCTGACGCGATCTTTCCGCAAACGCCTACGCAAATGCGATCCTTCCTCGGAAGCTGTGGCGTCTTTCGACGATTCATCAAAGGGTATGCCGCAATTGCGCACCCCTTGAACGAAATGCTGACCAAAGACAGCCTCCCTAAATTCGGGAAAGAACCTCCTACCGAGGACCAACGACGCGCGTTCAACGCTCTCAAGGAGGTCATGACCAAGCCGCCGATACTGGCTCTACCCAAGTTGGGTCAACCCTACACCGTGGATACGGACGCTTCCGCGTACCAAATAGGATGTGCTCTGCTTCAGCAGCAAGGGGAAGAGAATGATCTCAAGCCAATTGGCTATTGGTCGCGCACGCTGACTAAACCTGAAAGAGGTTACTCCCCTACGGAGCGAGAATGCTTAGCCGTTGTATGGGCTGTCACTATCCTACGTCCATACTTGGAACAAACAAAGTTTGTCGTCCGAACGGACCATAACGCGCTGCGTTGGCTCATGAACATCAACGACCCTTCAGGGAGACTATGCCGCTGGCGCCTCCGACTTGCGGAATTCGATTATCAAATCATCTACCGTCCCGGTCGGGTTCACCAACTACCTGACGCCCTTTCGCGTGTTGAAACTAACGGCGAGACGCCTGTCATCATTGATGATGAAATACCAACTCTGTTGGCCACACATGCACCGCAAGGTGAAACATCCTTTGATGACGACACAGATGCATGGTTCTACGACCTTTCTCTAGCAAGAGACCACGCCGAGGAGGCGCCTAATCGCAACGGTACCCCCGTCTTCACAACTCATCCGCAAACGGAAAACTACAGCCCGATAACTCGCAAGGAGTGGCTCGAAGAGCAACGAACAGACGACTTCTGTCAACAGGCTCTAGCCTCTCAGAAGTCTGACTCGCTCTTCTTCGAAGATGAAGACGGTGTCCTTTGTAGGAAGTCCAAATTGGACGGGTCATCCCAGATTGTGGTACCCAAAGCCTTACGGCAACGTCTATTGACGATGTGCCACCACGGCATCTTGGCAGGACATCCTGGTCAGAACCGCATGTACGACACGATGCGTCTATCTTATTATTGGCCTGCAATGGCTGCGGACATAACCGGAACGGTTGAACGCTGTTCAGCGTGCGCGAGAAACCGATTACGGTTGCGCAAACATGCGAGTACCCTCCAGCTGTTCCCAGCTACCACACCGTTGGATGACGTTGCAATTGACCTGCTCGGTCCTCTACCTCGTACCAAGAAGGGTAACGTGCACCTACTGGTGATATCGTGTCGCTTTACCAAGCTAACCCAAGTGGTTCCGCTGCGAAGCATCACGGCTTACCATGTGGCTGTAGCCTTTTGTACACATTGGGTGTTTAAGTACGGTCCCCCACGGACATTATTATCCGATAACGGTCCGCAATTTGCGTCGAAGTTCTTCCAGGCTGTCTGCCTCCAGTTAGGAACGAAGAACGTCTTCACGACGGCTTACCATCCCCAGACAAATGGGCAAGTCGAACGGTATAACCGTACTCTGTTGAGCATGCTACGTAATTACGTCAATGATAACCAGGATGACTGGGATGTCTACGCATCAGCGTTAACCTATGCGTACAATACGCACGTGCATCGCACAACGGGAACTACACCCTTCGACCTCATCCTAAGCCGACCTCCACCGCCATATGCGACACACCATTCGGTGAAAAGGAGGGCAACGCCGGACGCGTTCACGAAGCAAGACTTCTTACGCCGTATTACGGACACCATCGAGCTGGCAGGTAAACGCCTCCACAGCGCGCAAGCACGCTACAAGCGTAACTTCGACCGGTCGATCCGGAAGTCTAAACGACTCATCACGACTGATGATTATGTCTACCTGGATAACCCAGAAGTCCGTGAACGGAACAAGCTAACGCCAGTAGCTCAAGGTCCCTAC
The DNA here is from genome assembly GCA_030407315.1 of Asparagopsis taxiformis. Lineage (NCBI taxonomy): Eukaryota > Rhodophyta > Florideophyceae > Bonnemaisoniales > Bonnemaisoniaceae > Asparagopsis > Asparagopsis taxiformis. The sequence continues at coordinate 19,130 of JALQPE010002008.1, forward strand.
AGGGTTATCCGTGCAGGACGGCGAACGGTTTACATCGACCGCGATGGTATCACCGAAAAGGTTAGTCTCGATAGAGTCGCGCTCGCCCCGCGTCCAACCGAGGAACCCACCTTGCCACCGAGGCCACATTCCGCCAACGCACAAGCATCACCATCAGGTGCAGACGCCCTCGCGCCGAGTACGCAAACACAACAACCACAGGGCAACGGCCAACAACACGCACAAAGCGAGTCACTTCCGCCAACTCCTACTCAGGAACTTCCCACCACGGGTCATCCACCGCTTTCGCAGCAACCTACAATTAGGACAAACGAAGAAGATAGTGGTTTGGGACAAACCACCCTTCAGGAGGGGGCCCCAGACGCTATGCGCGTAAGCAAAAATTTTGCAACTCCCTCTAGGGATGAACCTAGTAGCCGTACCCCTTTCGGTAACTCACCCACAATTGGGAGCGACGCACACGACCCAAGTCGTTCACCCATGCACCAGGTGCCAACCGACCGCGACCGCACACAATTGCGAAGAAATCTACGAAGTAGAGAAGCACGCGCTGCCCAGGCAGATGCGGACCAAAGTCGCAACCCTGATAGGGCTCACCCATCGCACAAGCGAACAACTCGCAAGAGTGGGGCACGCACTGACGCCACAGACTCAGCCCAAAGGCATCCAACTCGCGGAAACGCGAACAAGCGACGCTTAAGCGATGCACGTCCACAGACGCCGACCCCTCCTCAACGAGAGGCAACCCCTTTAGCGGGAACGAAACCGCGCACCGCGAACCTAACAAGACAAGCACCCACCCGGATGGCAAACCCCAAACAGGGTCGAAACACTCGCTCAAAGGCGACGGCGAACCCCATAGGGTCATGGGAAACCACTCCCAATGGAGAAGAAGAAAAAGCGCCACCGGGCACCCGACCGAACTCGGAAAAAGCATCACTCCCTGAAGGGACGAAGGAAACCCCAGAGGGAAGTGGCGACGCCGAACGCGCAACCTCGGATGAGGAGTATCCTATCGATGACCTCATCGACTACGTCACTGACGACGATGGGGAACAATGGTTCCTTGTGAAGTGGTATGGCTACCGCAAGCCAACATGGACGCAACGAGCGAATGTTCCCCCCGAATGGGCATCACGGTACTTCCGTCGTACGCAACACCGTAAGGGTGACAGGCCACCGCGCCGAACACGCACGCGCACACCCAGAAGTGGGAAGAAGTTGCATAACCCCTCAGGGACGAGAACCTAACAAGGCATCCACCGGGTGGAGCTACCGAGCCTCGGAAGGTCAACCCAGAAAGGGCGCACTTTATCACCGCCAACCGGAGCCAGTGTGGAAATTAAGATTTTTTTTCGGAAATGAAATTTGGCCAATAGGGGTTCAACAAACAAGTTCACACGTCATCGTGATGATGTATCTTTAATGTACCTCAAAGGTGCCTCAGGACTACCTGATGAACAAAGGCGCAACGCAAAAGCGTGTTCAAACTACCCTTAGAGGTTTGTGCGGAGGCAATTGCCTGTCCCTAGCGACGATAATGGCTCGAAGGCCGAGGCCGCTGGGATGCGGAGGGTGCCGTAGGGGCAAATGCACGCACGTTCGTCGATGGACGAGGATGACGGGGTGGAACCCTAGCGAAGGTGGGATTGCGACGCAAGCCGCGCTGCGGAATAGCACCGCTACCCCGACGACGGGCAGGCACAGGGCCATGTGAAGGCGCGACCGCAGGTGCGGGTAACCCAACTCCAGGGACGGACGCGGAACGCGGAGAAACATCTGGCGACTCAGGCGACCCTAGACGGGCATCCAATTGCGCAAGCAAAGAAGTACGAGCAGCAGCAGCACCCTCAGGGGAACGAAGCCGAGTACGCACATTGCGGTCGGGAATACCCTCATCGGGAGACCTAGCACGACGACGTGAATAACCAGGCTGAGCCGCCTCTTCTTCACCCTCCCCGGGAATAACGCGCGAGGCTGAAGCCGCTTGCTCCAGCAAACGCCTGGCGTCACCTAACTCGCCCTCCAGTTCCCCAATCCGGGTACGCAATTCTGCGGCTTCAAGGCGTGCAGCCTCTATCTCCTTATCTGCCACGCGGCGTCGTTCTCGCTCTTCGCGAAGGCGCTCCCGGGCGGCATTACGCTGCTCGCGTCCGTGCTTGTAGCGACTAGCCAACGTGACACACGTAAGCGCAAGCGTGTCCAACGCAGAATCCACGAGGAAACGCCCATTGGCCGAGACGAAAACGGAAGCGACCGTACCATCCCCGATCTCATTGGCCAACCGCCGCACCTCTGGGAGTGACATCAACTCCCGACCGGATAATTCCCCACGTAGGATGTTCACAGCGGAAGGCTGACGCGGAGTACCGTCATCACCGGTTACGGATGGCTCAGAGCCTTTGTCGGACGTTAGAAACGCCTCCATGGCAGGACCCATCTGGGATGACGGAGCAGCCACAGGCTGAGGGGCTGACGCGGTAGGCGTGGTATCCATGGGGATCGAACCTTCATACAAGTCATCAGAACCACTGGGTGGTAAGGGAGCAACAGGAGCAAAGCTCCGTCCTGCATAAGGAGAGCGACCGCTCGGGCCTCCCATCTCGGAATTCCACCACGGACGCGGCACAAACGCTTCGCCAATAGGCTGATACTTGTACGACTCAGGATCACCGTCAGAATAATGGCCAGGCTCCAAGCCGTAATAACCGTCTTCGGTGAATTCACCATCCCTACGATAGGGAGGCAGCTCTGCGGTCGAACCTTCTCGGTGGTTTAAAACGTTGATACGTAACGCCCTTATCGGCAGGTCCACCGTCGTATAGACAACCACCTTCTCCGGTGCCACTCCTGTGATGTTGGTACTGACCATCTCTTGAGGATAATCATCACCCCCAAGGGCTACCTTCAACAGGCGACGCACTACTGTGCCAGGTAACTTCCTGCTATGGGGAACCACGTCCGACAGCGGCACCTCCGCGAGACCGTACCAGGTACGACTTACTCTGTTGACGAGTTCCTCAGCCATCACCGGCACGAAGCCCCGCGTTTCGACGATACGAGCCAACTCGATTCCTATTAGGATATCCCTCTCCAACTCGAGGTACGACCGGAGTCTATTCAACCGCCATGCGGGCGCTTCGCGAAGAGCGGAATGGTGGAAATACACCAACGACGGAGGGTCGGCGATAGGCAAGCACATCGGCGGAGCCAACTGCCCTTCCCAAATGGGATCATCCCATAACGGGTCTAACGCTTCCCTCGATACCCTCATGGGTCTAGTGACCGGCTCAACAGAGCTACCATTACGGTGCGCGAATACGCGATAGTCATTCGCCGTCACTTGACGCCCCATCATTCGGGAAGTCACCCTAGCGTGAAGTCGCATATGATGCTCATAGTTACCCGTATCGGGACGAGGGGGATACGCAAACCAGCGGGACCGAATCATCGGCATGTCCTCTACGGTACCTTGGTACGATTCCTCTTGGAACAAGCGGCGGTTCATACGTTCGACGTAAAGAGCATCCCCGGGATGAAGGAGAAAAGTCCTGTCGCTACAAAGCGTATGAGGAACACGGAAGTGACGCATCGGGCGACTCGAAGGGAGACGGGCATACGCCGACCAACATTCATTTTGCACCTGGTGGCTTTGACCCCGGAGGGAACTCATCAAGAGCATATCGCGACGTAATTCGCTTCGCGGGCGGTCGGTAAAATCCCTACGAGGGAGTCGCGCGAATGGGTAGTGTTCCCAGGGAGCAGCCAGCTCACGCCTAAACGGCAATGCTTGTGAATCAAACACCATGAGCTCGTCAGCATTAGCTGGATAAAATTCCCCCGAGGAACGCCAATTGGCAGTTGGCTTAGGCGCCCGAGGAGGGGTATCATGCGATGGAACCGCCGGCGCTGGCGCGGACGCAACAGCGTAAGGATCAACTAGGGCGGTGCCCGATGGCCTCACGCCTGCTGATGCATTAACGGGAACAGGACCAGCCCCACTCCGGGTAACTTTGCCAGAAGAGGCGTACGGGTCTACAGCCGACTCGACAAGCTGAGCATTAGCTCTTTCGGCCTCTGCCCTTTCGGCTTCTGCCTTTTCGGCTTCCGCACGAGCGGCTTCGCGACGCAACTCTTCTTCCCTACGCTTACGAGCGTCCGCCAAAATCTGCTGATTGCGGCGACCATAGTCCTCGTAAGGATTCGCAGAAGCGTCACGACCAGAAGAGGTACGAACCGCAGGAGCGGAGGGACGAGCCAACGACGGCCGGGAGCTTGGCGAAGGCCTAACATTCGACTGCCTCAATGGCTTGGGCGTAGCGCCCCCTCGGCAATAACTTCAACGACCTCTTCGGCAGCAGCCGACATAGCTCCTTTTGGAGACGGCCTGGTGGCCTTAACGGGTTCGCCTTCACGCGATGGCGGATTGGCCGATAACGGCTTGGCAGTGGCCACGGGTGTGGACGGCTTCGGGGAAGCAGGGGATTCGGTTGGACCGACGTTGCCACCTTGTGCACTTGCCCTAGCGGGAGGAACCGACTTCTCGGAGCGCGAAGGAGTCCCGACGACTTTGCCGGAAGGCGAGGCTGTCTCAGCCGAAGCCTTGGCGGCAGTCGAACGAGTTCGCGTTTGCGATGAAGCCGCGGAGGCGATCGGCGCGCTTGTCGCGGGAGGCGAAGAGGACTTGGCCGGCGTTGGCGTGGCCCCGGTGCGGGAAGAGGACGCCTGGTGGCGAGTGGTTGGGCGGCGAACGCTTGAACGCGTGGTTGGACGGTTGGGTGAACCCATATTGTCCCCTTCCTCTTCGGAGGATTCGAATTGAATCGCAGCGCGAGGGGGCATCTTAAAAAGCCAGTAGAGGCGAGGAAGGACGTTGCTAAAAACCCTGAAGCGGGATAGACAAAATGGCCTATTGGCTTAAATCTCCAAGAGGGAGCCGCGGTACGCAACCCTGAATGGGATTCGCAAGGCGATTGGCCGGGAGATGAATTCAAAGCCTCGAGTTGGCACCGCTCACGCGATCGCGCGGTAAACTATCTTGCAGATGGATGCAAAACCCTTTGAGGGATGACGGAAGGGACACGAACTCTCGTACACTGTGGACACCGAAGGGGTGAGTACGCTCTTTCGCGTGGGATCGATAAGAAACCTGCAACAGGTGTTGATTCCAATGGGAAACGGTCGGTGGACCGCCGGAAGAGTCGGATGGACTGAACGAATTTATCGAACACGCGCCGCGCGCGGGAAATTTTGAATTGCACAATGCAACGGCCACAGCCAAAAATTGTAATTTTTATTTGATCAAATTTTGTCGGGACGACAAATCTCTCAGGAGGGGGCCGTGTCGTACCGCCTGGCGGTCCTCGCCGATCGAGGCGTGTGGCTTCCCTATTGGGTACCCACTTAAGGGATGTGCCAATCACAAGGCACCAGCCAACTGGCGTGTTTCCTATACTTGGGACAAGCTAAGGCTGACAAATAACCCTATCCGGGCCCATCGGCCCCGGCCAAGACCCCACAAGGGGCAAATTTCTAACTTAAGCTAACCAGCTGTACATTACAATGTAAGCCTAACTGGCAATAACCTCGCGGGTAGGCGAGTGCCGTTAACTGGGCTCTGGTTGGTCAATAACTGGATATTTATTCCTAACCACTAACCCTAGCTTACAGTAGACTTAGTATAAAACCGCCACTGGAATAGCCAGTAGGCACGGTTTCTAGAGTAACGTAAACTCAAGTGGAATTACGACCCATTGGAACAGTGTTCGCATACCTATTGTTCAACCCCTCTCCGGGAAAACCTTAGGGTTAGCCAACAGCTCGACGGATTACGTCATCTTGCTCCATTAATACGCATCTCGCGTGAGCACCCCTTCGTCGCACAACCCCCTCCGGGTAGCGACACCTTCTCTCTCACGAGATTACCCGCTGGGTACCTATAAGGTTCATCTGCTCTACCACTTCCTCTACCGAGGCTCGGGACACCTGTCGGGTGGTTTGCCGCTCTAGCGGATTTTCTACCTGCTACACCGTCATCACTGGCAGCAGCATCGGTTGGGCCTTCTGACTGCGGTCCTTTGTACGTTTCCAAGTAATGGAACCATTCGTAGAACTGCAAAACGGAGCAGAACACGATGCCGTGGCCACCGGGGCGCAACAGCTCGTCAAACACTTCGATGCTAGCCTGCATATCTTCTGCAGTTAGCCTGTCGTACGAAGAGTTGGAATCGTTCCTCTTACGACGAACATTGTAGGGCGGATCAGTCAGAATGAGCTGAACGTTGCCCGTGATGGGCACGTGTTCTCGGCTCTCGTCGGCACTGACCAAATCTTCGAAAGGGACGTCGTACACCCGGCAATACTTACTCATTTTCGAAAGAAAGTCCTTTGCGAGAGCCTGCCCTTCACTTTCCTGCTCTTCTGTCGCATGGGGTGACGGTGACGTGGGAGACGGCCCTTGGGCAGTAAGACTGGTCCTCCCAGGTCCAAGTTGAAGCCTGGTTGTGTGTCTTGTCGACGGAACCAAACCTCTCCCTCCTGTGTTGCGACGAGTGGGAGTGTCATCAACCGGCTTGGGGACCTTTTCTGCGTCCGCGGCTTGTGGTGCCGGGCGGAGGACAGCCATAACGTCTTCGTCGAGGGTGTCAAAGTGCGCTGGAAGCTTGTCCGGATTTCCGCTTGACAAGTATATTTCCAGCGCCCCCCAGCGGTCGGACTCCGGCCAGGTGTACAGATCCGGGTTGACGATAAGAAACTGCAACCGGTCAAAGAACTTCCTCACAAGGTACCTAAATGCACTGTGCTGCGCACTGGTTCTTGTCTCTACTTTTCCACCATATCCATCAGGATGAGATAGGGGAGCTTTGTCGTGGTAGAGATCTAGCTTCTGCTCCATCGGTGCGAATAGACCTTCATCGAGCACGTCAAACCAATGCTCACTGCTGTCGAAAATGATGTACGGCGCCATCAACTCTTCGAAGCTGGAAAACTTTGCGTCGAAGGCCACATCGGTCCAAGCATGGTATAAAACTTGAACCACGTAACAATCTCGATTAGTGCTTTTCCGATGGGCTGGGACGCGTGGGGCTTCGTTCCCTTCTTCGGCCTCATCGCCTATTCGGCGACGCGGCAGGTTCTTGTTGTGATTTCGGATGATAGACAACGCTTGGAAATAAATCAATACCTCGAACGTTTCCAGTGGAGCAAGACCGAAGGCGCTTGGTTCCCCGCGGTGCGGCGCCTGTAGTGGCGAAGGAAGCATGTTACATCCAATAAGGAAGGTCTGCGGCACGATCCCAGAAAGGATGCAGTGCTCAACCCATTGCCCGATACGCTCATCCTGTCTTGAAAACTCGGCAATCGGTAATGCCAGACGAACAATCTGCTTGGCTCGCTCAACGTTCATCTCTGCCATGACGATTTCGGCAACATCCGCCTCGACTCCAGCATTCTTCGAACGACCGCTGAAGGCCATGCTGAGTCGACCTTGCAGCGCCAGAAACTGTTCTTCCGTGCCCTGCGCAACCCAAGCGCCAAGGTCCGCGTATGTGAAACCTCCCGGCTTGTCCGTCAAGTCTGCGAAACTTGAGTGGGCGAATAAATCCAGCAAGAGGCGGAGGAAGTCTTTGCCAGCGAGAGTAGTTTCGCGGGCGGCGCGACCTACGTTTCGACGTGTACCCATGTCACTAGAATCCTCCCAAGGGCTAGCGGGTTCGCGCAGAATTGGCACGGTTGCGTCGTCAACGATCGGATTGCTGTTGCGCCTGCGCTTATTCGTCATAATGGAATGAGTGGAAATTCGGTACAGGATGGCGACCGCTCGGCGAGACAGTCAAATTTGACGACGTATCTCGTGACGTTTGCACTCTTTCGTGAGGAACACTGGTTGATATCGAACGGAACAGAGTATACGGGTACACAGCAATGGAAAGGTCTTGAAACCCGTAACCGGTGTAGGTAATAAGTTGTGACGGATACGTGGTAGAGAAAAATTTTAAAAAGATTGTGATTCCCTGTCTTTGAGTGTTGTACTGCACGGCCGCCATGGCGGCTGTGACTGCAGTCACATAGGTTGTCACAGGTGCATCACGCTTACCAGGTGAGCGACATCCGGACGGCCACTGGACATGGGGATGTCCAGCTCAGATGCATTGCTGGCCAGACCAGAAATTCTACAATTTCGGGCAGAAAAAATATTGCAAAAAACATCGATTTCGGCGGTCGATTGTGCCGTACGGCACACCCCCATCTCAAAAACATGTTCACATGTGCATGTTTTTGAGAATAGCCCAAATTTTAATTCAAATCAGGATGCAGATATTCGTCTTCTAGCATTGTCAGAACACATTCGTATAACCACATTTGGAGAACCTGAGCCCAGAGCTATCGGTTTTGGCGGGAGCTAAGCCATATCTCATATAATCAGTAACTACTTCCCGCCAGCTGAGTGGTGGAACCCCTGCTATTTCTACCAACGAGACATACGGGGTGTCAATTCGGCAATCGTATATGATTCGGGTGCTAAATTTATTCAAGAGACGAATGGGCCTCGAAAAGGAGCCCAACAACGTTTTCTAGTGATCCATGGGTATAGGACTATTCTATTCTTCTCCAGGCTTCCACCATAGCCTCCTCCACCTCCGTTAATGGAAAGAATATCCGAACCGCACCTCAACATGTTCTTCTTGTGATCCATGGGTACTGACATCTCACATGCTCTCCAGGCTTCCACCATAGCCGCCTCCTCCGCCTCCGTTAATGGCAACAATATGCGAACCGGACCTGAACATGTTTTTCTTCTCATCCATGGGTACTGACATCTCACATGTTCAACATGTGAGATGTCAGTACCGGAGAAGTTCTCCAGGCTTCCTCCGTAGCCACCTCCTCCACCTCCGTTAATGGCAACAATATCCGAACCGGACCTCGATCACTCGCTCGCAGAGGGATCTGTGGGAATCAACACGACATCACCACTGCGTCTTACCTTACATCCACATCTCTCCGGGCTGAAAACGGACAGACGACATAGGGTTTGTTCCGCTCCGTAGACGTTTAGAATCTTGTTAGAAAAAATTAAACGAAAGAGAATGACATCTCGTCTCTGTCGCAATATGTTCCATTTTCAATTTGTCGGGTTGCACACCCATCAAGGCCTGGATCGAACCCTCTTCGATGGATAGGACAGATAGTGGAAGGCTTTTAAGCCTGTGACCAAGCGGCTATTGATTGGTTGGAGGAAGGAAATTACAGAGGAAATATAGCTGAGTACGGTGCTCGCGATAGCTGTTGGGTTAAAGTCAAATATGTTTTTCGATTATTTTTCGTACGGAAATGCCTTGGAAAAGACGATGCATTGTCGTTCTCTTGGAGGGAGTCCGTTGCATTGCACTCAATTCGAGACCATAGTCATGAAGGAGAGGATTCTTTCTGCTTGTTAGAATCGGTTTAGAGCAGATAGCTATTGCATTGCTGGCCAGCCTAGAAATTCTAGAATTTCGGGCAGAAAAAATATTGTAAAAAACCTTGATTTCAGCGGGTCGATTGTGCCGTACGGCACACACCCATCTCAAAAACATGTTCACATGTGCATGTTTTTGAGAATAGCCCAAATTTTAACTCAAATCAGGCTGTCCCCCGGATAAAGGGGTGCTCGCAGCCGCCCCAAAAGCCGCCTAGCTTGATAGCTGTAATTTTAACACATTACACATCAAGGACTCTGCCTGCTTCACGCCACCTCGTCAGGTTTCGAGAGCCCGACTCGGGCCCGTTCCGAACGGACACTCACATCTCGATTGCCTCTCTTGCATTCCAGCGGTCACGATAGGTCTGTACCTAACAAAATTTCGGTTGTATTGTGTTATTATTTCCAGCGATTGGCGTTCACGACCATTCTTCAACTTAACGTGAAACCTACCATCCACATCACTCCAATACGTCAACGTCAACCATCTCTTTTCCTTTCCAACTCAACAACCATGGCGGATACGCATTTCAGCAGTTTGTTTTCAACGGTTTGCGGCGATCAAGTGAGCGCGTCAGCGGAGTCGCGCGGACTCAAGCGCGTCGTCGATGTCAATTTGTTTGCGGACGTGGACGGTGCGGTTGTGCATATTGGGACGGCTTCGGTGAGCACTGCTGGTGGCGATGTTGGCCTTCCGCGCACGCTGCACAACCACAAGCTGCCGGAAACCGACGAGGCGGACTATATCGTCGTGCGCAACATTGCGACTAAGGACAACTTCAAGGACCTCCCGTTCCCGTACATGTTTGATGGCGCCGAGGGACCGCCGGAGACGATGGGTGGAGCATACGCTGCGGCGTTTTACCCTTGGGATACTCGGATGATGCGCCCCGCTGCGGAGGATGGCCCTAGCGACATTCGTACCCCTGCTGCAGCGTCAAACTTCAACGCAGCGACGAACCAGGCCAGCTCGGGACGGATGCCCAGTACCGGTCCAGCAGGCGAAATCACTGGTTCGGGGGGTACGAAGCATCCAGCACGCTCCATCCCGGTTTCGGGAGGCACGAAGCGCCCTGCTCGCTCTGCGAGAGCCTCCAGTGGAGGCACGAAAGCACCCTGCTCGCTCCAACGTCACCGAAGCTACTACGCAGGACGTAACCGAGGTGGACGACGAACCGGAGGTAGCGGAAAGCATTCGTGAGCAGCAGGGGACGCAAATTACGGTGCCCAAGTTTGTGACGTCGGATTACGTCGGACAAGGAGCGACTGTGTTGGTGAGGCAGCTAGTGGAACCGGCCGTGACCCTTCGGGATGTGAAAGAAGACCACGTGGAGGACCTGCGCAACAATATGTTGGCTGTGGGGTATGTGAGCTCTTCGCGTATCACTGTGACGGTGCTGAGGTCGCAGAACACGCATCTGTCCGCCGCCACGCGTCTGTTCCAGAATGGCAAATTCCATGCCAATGCGAACGTGACCGTGATCGACGGACTGCATCGTCTCAATGCTATGCATAGCATTGCGGATGACTTCACGCGCCTCACCCGTATGCACAGAACCAAGCTGCCACAGGACGCAAACCGCTTGCGCTGGGTTACTCAACCTCTGGATGTGTACTACCTTCGCCGCAAGGACGACAGTGATCTTCAGCCTCATGAGATCATCCACAAGAGTGCAGAGTCGAACCATACGACTGGGACGCAACTGACGGAGCGCTCCCTGGTTCGAATCTTGTCGTCCATCCAGCAGTTCATCCGTACGATTGCTGTTGCAAATAACGTGGAAAACGCTGGCGACTTGCGTGAGTCTGATGTCATCCGAACATTGTTCGAGGCGCAGTTCATGGGGATGATGAATTCAACGAACACGGCCCGGCAGTGGACGCGTTTGGCTATAGCAACGCTGAAGCATCCTGTTCTCGACGACGTGTTGCGTGAGCTGAACAATTCCGAGCACCGCAACGAGATTGGGATAACGCACCTGGACCACAAGATAGTGCGCGAGTTGCTGGAAGAAAACTTTGTCTTCGTCTTGCGTGGTCTTTCGGAGTACTTGAACCCTGCTCATGGTGGACGTCCGGATGGACGCTTTGACGTGAACGACTTCTATACATACGTCCGTCGCGTGACTGCAATAGCAAATTCTCTGTACGCTGCGTATGGGCGCCCAAAGAGTATTATGCGCAAGTCATTTCTGAGCACAGAGATGGCAATTGAGTCGGTTAAGCAGCCGAAGGAGTTGCAATGGCATCTCACCAATGCCATTGCAATGTATAGAGGGGACGACCGGAGCAGTGAGGTTCGAATGCGACGGAGAACCACGCGTTTACAGGATTTGGAAACGAACTTGAAAGAGTTTTTCAATCCGACATTGAAGAAGAAGACTAAGGCTCGACGCAAACGCCGCCCTTCTGCTGCCAATGTGAGACTCACTCACAAGAAGCAGCGGAATGTCGAACATGAGCCTGCTTCGCATGGCATCCGCCGCCGTTCACAGCGACTTCGCTCGACGGGGAGCACACGCCTCGAGGAAGAAGAGCCGGTTGTGGTACAACAATCCGCCGGGGAAGAAGAACAGGCAGTTGTTGATAAACCCACCGATCAACAACGAGCCACTGCTTCCGGTGATGAGGGTGACGAAGACTCCGCCCGTTCCCCCGATTCTGCCGTTGAGATTGTCCCCCAAGATAACCAAGGTGCTGGCGCGACTCCCTCCAACCAAGAATCTGTCCATACCGCTTCGGACGAGTAAGACCACCAGGGTGCAGACGAGGGCCAAGTCGAAGGCAAGGGGGTCCGCGAAGTGACAATTACACTCACTGTTCCGGGAGGAGTCGAAGTCGATGAAGACGGTTATATCGTTCGTGACTCTGCTTCTGAAGACGACCTCCTGTTCGACGACCGTATGCCATCTCTTCCTGACGATTTCGAAGTCAAAGACCGAGCCGAAGGGCATCATCTGGCGCAGCGTCCCGCGGACGTCATCGCATCGGTGAGGGTTGGCTGTCTGCCCCCGATTGAGCTCAGGTAGTTATTGGAGAGTGTGGAAATCGATGAAGCGGGCAGGGAGGTGAGATATTTGAAGAAAGTGGCAATGGACCCTGTGTTCGAGGGGCTGCATATTCCGGAAGAACATCGGGCTCGTGTGCTATTCGAAATCGATCACGTCTATCCGATGTTCTTCGCAGCGTGGAAGATGGCTGCCAAGGCGATGTGTGAGCCTACATCGACGTTTCTACCCTCGAGGCTGGACTTCGCTCAGGTTGCGCGAATGTCTGCAAGCTGGAAGGATTCGTATGAGGCCGGCACTGGTATGGCGTACTTCCACAATTGCCGAACGGAAATCAACAAGCGAGGGTATACGGTGATGGAAAATTTTGCGGATGCAACCTATCTCGATACGTCGGACAAGTTCCCATTCGACTTGGGTCCCATGGAACAAATTCCTATCTAGGAATTGTTTGGGTACTTTTTGGGAACGTGGGAGGGGGAGGAGGTGCACAAGGACCCTGGAAACCGGCAGCTGTGGAGTCCCATTGTCAATACAGGGGATGATGATACAGATGAGAAGAACCGGAATGAGGGGAGGGCTCGCTTCACGTCTACGCCCCACTGCCTGGTTGACTATGCCGAGAACGATGAGACACATATCGACCGGTTCAAGTTTGTGACGCGGCGAGCCCTGCTGGATGTGTGGCTGGGAATCCTTGTCCGGTTGATAGGGCTGGAAGATTGTGGCTTGCCGGGAGAAAAACTCGTCATGCCGGCATCTGGGGGACGGTTTCTGATAACGGGAAAGGGGTGTCCTCGGCAGGTCCCACACAATGATTTCCCTGTTCCTCCTCGCAAGCGCCAAGATCAACTTCCGGGTTACTTTGTTATTGCCAGCGGAGATGACCCATTCCCCATTTGGGTGTGTCCAGGGTCCCACAAGTACGTCTTTTCCAAAGCGCTGGAATTAGATATGTACGCCAAGACGATGAAGCTGAAGAAGGTAATCGTTCCGCCACGTTCAGTCTTCATCGGTCACGGCCATGTACAACATGCCGGGGCAGGGCATGTCGACAGAGTTGTGTCACACACGACAACGAGGTATCACACGTATTTCAGGAATGCGTCGTATCCGATTCTCGACAATGTTTCGTTGGTTTCATCAGGCGGTTGGGATTCGAAGAAGAAGTAATCCCCAATGCTCCGCGCCGGACTGCCAGGCAAAGTCAACCGGCACCTGTCAATGTTCGCCACAAGACGGTTGTTCCCATCCCCGTCAAGAAAGATCATGGGCCGAGGACAGGGCAGCTCGGACTCCTTCAGGTGAGGAAGAAAAATCCCTCAACGGCTGAAGAGAACATCAGGAGAAATTCAACTCCACGGCTGCCGATAGAGCCTGTGCAAGGAGACTCTAGCTATACCGAGGAAGAAGAGGAAGAACAATTTTCCGACAGCTAGATACTTCAAGAGCAACTACATTGGTAAACAATTATCGAGAATATAATCATCTCCTTTATCGCTCTCGTTCTATGAACCATTTCTAATCAGCTTCCGTATCATGCTCTCAGACCCGTTTTTCCATTGAAATCCACGACGCCTCCCACACATCTCTTGACTAGGCTAGATAGTCTATGCCATAATTAGAAAAACAATTGGGCCTGAACGTGCTTCATCGCCTATTACCTTCCAGTAATGGGTGCAAGTTTGAAACACACGACCAGCTTGAGTTGGACGTCCGGTAGATCTCCGTCTCAGTTGCATTGCTAGCCGGCCCAGAGATTCTAGAATTTCGGGCACAAAAAATATTGCAAAAAACATCGATTTCGGCGGTCGATTGTGCCGTACGGCACACCCCCATCTCAAAAACATGTTCACATGTGCATGTTTTTGAGAATAGCCCAAATTTTAATTCAAATCAGGGTGTCTAATTTGGCCACAACGGCCCCAGGAACCGACCGCCGCCCCGATCGGGGCCATCACTGGCTTCTATTAGCACCAACTGTAAGCCAAAATCGCGTCTCACGAAGGGTCGATTTCAGGCTCAACACGTCAGGGACAGGTCTTGGTCCTTGTTTCATCATGGTCCCGCCCCACTCTCTCACGACCAACCTGAAATGGACGTCCGGTGGATGTCCAGCTCGATTGCACTGCTGGCCAGCCCAGAAATTCTAAAATTTCCGAAAAATCAATTTGGTGGCCCAGCATCTCCTGTGCCGAAAATTCCCGCAGTCACTTCTGATATACTATATCGTAGTAGTAGTAGTCTAGACGTGTTTCGTACTTGTACGCATCAGGGAAGGCTGCACGGAAGGTTGAGACTACGCTACTTGTGTACCGCGTCGTCTGAAATAGCGAGTAGTGTTTTTTGTATAGTTGTGGAGTATGCGTCTAGTGGTTTGTAAAGCTTGCAGAACGGGATAGGGATGTGGGTGGCCCTATTTTATGAATACATGAGTACCAATATTCAGGGTTGACAAGGCGGAAAGGCATAGGCTCATACATGTTTGAGATTGCATAGTGGAGAAAATATTTACATCGAAATTTACATGGAGCAGATGGAGGTTTTAAGGATGAGGTATGAGAGGAAAAAATTCTTCTGTGGTATGAGGATGTGTTCTGTGGGGGGATGGAATCCTGGGATGGTACAGGGGGAGGTGGAAATGTACGGAGTGCGGGTTTAGATTGGAGTGTGATTCGGAGAGGAGTGCCGACAAGCATATTATGGGGATTGGGGAGACGCTGCGGGGTGCTGGGGTAGTGAGGGCGGAGGAGGTGTTTAGGTGGGACCGTAGGAGGGTGCGGTTGAAGGCGCCGAGAGGAGGGGGTTTTAGGAAAGTGAGGAGAAAGAGGCGGAAGGGTGTGGCGTCTGTTCTGGCTGTGGTGAGTGGGGATGTGATGGAGAAGAGGGGGTTATTGTATTTGGGGAGGAAGGGGAGTGGGAGAAGGGTGCGAAGTGGGGTTGATATGTGTTTCAGAGCGGGGAGGTTTCTGGGAGACGGCGGGGGAGCAGGAGCGTGGGCCGGTGGTGGTGGTGTATACGGTATCGAGATGCGGATGGCGTGAGGGCATGGAGCAGCTGAGGGAGGGAGGGGTGGAGCAGGTCGGGTACGGGATGGGAGTGAGAGGTTTGGAAGAGAGTAAGCTGCAGGGGAAGTTTGTGGAGAGGGCGAAGGAGAGGGGTTGAAGTAGAGGAAGAGGGTATTGAAGAACAATACGTTTCAAAGGTGATGGGGGAGACCATGGTCGAGGAGATAGGGGGTGTTTTTCCCTATTCTGAGGTAGTATGAGGACTGGTTATACGAAATCTGTACGGTAGAGCAGAAAAGTAGGTATGGAATGGAGGTGTGCACCGTGGAAGCGGGGATAGGTAGCTGAAAATGCGTGCTAGAGTGGTATTGGGGGTGTTTGAGGTACAGTACGGGGGAGGTGAGCACCAACTGGAAGGGGTGTGAGCGAGAGGATGAAAAATTAAAGACAAAATTGGAGTCGACCGACAAGGAAAAATAGAGTGGTCGCCGTGATGGATGCGGACATCCATGTCGAGCACGGCGGCAGAAATTTCTGGGGTCGAAATTTTTGAATTTCTGAACCGACGCCCGTCCTAGGTGGACATAGACATGGCGGAAGTCCATCCCGAGGGGGACATCCGTGGTACTATAAACAATGAATGTCGCCCTAGTAATACTAGACGTACTAGACCGCATGGACGTCCGGTTCTAGGCGGACATCCAAAAATACTGGAGAACATGGACGTCCGCCTAGTAATACTAGGTGTACTAGAGGTTGTGGACGTCCGCGTCCATTTCCGAGAACACAGACGCTGGTGCAAACCAGTACCCCCTGGCCAAACCATCCAAACCACTGGTTTTCAACCAGGCCACTCGTACTGTACAAGCACTGGAATTTCACCAGCAAATTTACTAAAATATTCGATGGGGCTTATCCAGAGGTTGGGGATCGTTTTAACCAGCGACGTGGCCTGGTTTTTCACCACTGTATGAACTAATTTCTGAGCTGGAAAAATAGCCATTTTTGCTCATGCTGTGTGGTTTGTTGATGCCCAAGTGAACGACTTAGGTCGTGTGCCTTGCTCCCGATTGTGGGTGGACTACCCGAGTATGAAGGGTTATTGCGCTCGTCCCGAGAGGGTTGTGCAAAATTTTGGCTTACGCGTATAGCGTCGGGGGTCCCCTCCTGAAGGGTGGTTTGTCCCAAACCACTACCTTCTCTTGTTATCCTAATTGTAGGTTGTCGCGAAGACGATGTATGCTCCATGATGGGAGGTTCCTGGGTGGGACTTGGTGGGGGTGGACCGCTTTGTGCGCCTTGTTGTCCGCTCGGCGGTTGGTGATGTTGTGTAGTCGACGCGAGGGCGTCTGCACCTGATGGTGTGACCTGCGCTGTAGCGGGGGGTGATGCAAGAGATGGCGTTTGGTTGTCTTCCGGACGAGTAGCGAGTGCGACTCTATCGAGGCTAACCTTTTCGGTAATACCGTCGTGATCAATGTACACAGTACGCCGTCCGGCACGGATAACCCTGTAGGGGCCTTGGGCTATCGGAGTTAGCTTATTCCGTTCGCGGACTTTTGGATTGTCCAGGTACACATAATCATCGGTCGTGATGAGTCGTTTGGACTTCCGGATCGATCGGTCGAAGTTGCGTTTGTATCGCGTCTGTACGCTGTGTAGGCGTTTCCCTGCCATCTCGATGGTGTCCGTGATACGGCGTAAGAAGTCTTGCTTCGTGAACGCATCCGGCGTTATTCTTCTTCTCACCGAGTGGTGCGTCGCGTATGGCGGTGGAGGTCGGCTTAGGATTAGGTCGAAGGGTGTGGTACCCGTTGTGCGATGCACGTGCGTATTGTACGCATACGTTAACGCTGGTGCGTAGACATCCCAGTCATCCTGGTTATCATTGACGTAATTAAGTAGCATGTTCAACATAGTACGGTTGTACCGTTCGACTTGCCCATTTGTCTGGGGATGGTATGCCGTCGTGAAGACGTTCTTCGTTCCCAACTGGAGGCAGAAAGCCTGGAAGAACTTTGACGCAAATTGCCGGCCGTTATCGGATAATAATGTCCGTGAGGGACCCTACTTGAACACCCAATGTGTACAGAAGGCTACTGCCACATGGTAGGCCGTGATGCTTCGCAAGGGAACCACTTGGGTAAGCTTGGTAAAGCGACATGATATCACCAGTAGGTGCATATTGCCTTTCTTGGTACGTGGTAGAGGACCGAGGAGGTCAATCGCGACGTCATCCAGAGGAATGGTGGCTGGGAATAGCTGGAGGGTGCTCGCATGTTTGCGCAACCGTAGTCGGTTCTTTGCGCACGCTGAACAGCGTTCAACCGTTCCGGTTATGTCCGCAGCCATTGCAGGCCAATAGTAGGATAAGCGCATCGTGTCGTACATGCGATTCTGACCAGGGTGTCCTGCTAATAGGCCATGGTGGCACACTGTCAATAGACGTAGCCGCAAGGCTTTAGGTACTACAATCTGGAATGATCCGTCCAGCTTAGACTTCCTACAAAGGACACCGTCTTCATCCTCGAAGAAGAGCGAGTCAGACATCTGAGAGGCCAGGGCCTGTTAGCAGAAATCGTCGGTTTGTTGCTCTTCGAGCCACTCCTTGAGAGTTATCGGGCTAAAGTTTTCCGTATGTGGATGAGTTGTTAGGACGGAGGAACCTTTGGAGGTAGATTGTTTCTCCACGTCTCTGGCTAGAGAAAGGTCATAGTACCAGACGTCGACGTCATCGTCGGGGTAGGTTTCACCCGGTGGTGCATGCGTAGCCAACAGAGTTGGTATTTCATCGTCGATGGGAATGGGCTTCTCGCCGGTAGTCTCTACGCGTGATAAGGCGTCTGGTAGTTGGTGAACCCGACCGGGACGGTATACGATTTGGTAATCGAATTCCGCAAGTCGTAGGCGCCAGCGGCATAGTCTCCCCGAGGGGTCATTGATGTTCATAAGCCATCGCAGCGCATTATGGTCCGTTCGAACGACAAACTTCGTTTGCTCCAAGTATGGACGTAGGGTAGTGACAGCCCACACGACGGCTAAGCATTCGCGTTCCGTGGGGGAGTATCCTCTTTCAGGTTTGGTTAGCGTTCGCGACCAATAGCCGATTGGCTCGGGATCGTTCCCTTCCTCCTGCTGCTTTAGCAGAGCGCATCCTATCTGGTACGCAGACGCGTCCGTGTCCACGGTGTAGGGTTTACCTAACTTAGGTAGTGCCAGTATCGGTGGCTTGATCATGACCTCCTTGAGGGCGGTGAACGCGTTTTGCTGCCCCTCAGTGGGAGGTTCTTTCCCGAACTTAGGGATGCTGTCTTTGGTCAGCATTTCGTTCAAGGGATGGGCAATTGCCGCGTATCCTTTAATGAATCGTCGGAAGACTCCGCAACTTCCTAAGAAGGAGCGCATCTGCGTGGGAGTTTGGGGAAAGACCGCATTGGCGATTGCCGCAGTGGCATTTTGTGTGACGGCTAGCTTGCCTGGCATCACGACATGACCAAGGTAGTCAACCTTCTTTTCGAAGAACTGACACTTTGTCAACTTTAGGGTGACCCCTGCCTTCCGTAGGAGAGAGAGGACTTGGTCCACGTGGTGGAGGTGCTCCGCTTCGTCTCCAGAGAATAAGATCACATCGTCTAAGTATATCAGACAAGTCTGCCAGCGAACGCTGCTCAAAATGATATCGATAGCACGTTGGAACGTGGCCGGAGCGTTCTTCAAGCCAAAAGTAAGGCGTTTGAAGCGATATGTTCCCAAGTGGGAGGTGGATGCCGTCTTGTCACGGGCGTCCTGTGCAACAGGTATCTGCCAGTAACCAGAGTTACAATCCAAGGTGGTGAATACCTGAGCATCTCCGAGGGAGTCAATACAACCGTCCATTCGTGGAAGGGGGTACACATCATTGATTGTGATGTCGTTAAGACCCCGATAATCAACGCAGAAGCGTAGCTTTCCATCCTTCTTCGGGACAAGTACAACCGGGCTAGCCCATTCGGAGGTCGAAGGTTCAATCACTTTTTTTTCCAGCATGCTGGTAATTTCCTTACGCGCAATCTCTCGTCGAGCAGGTCCCATCCGATAGGGTTGCTGCCGCCTGGGCTTGCTTCCTTCGATAATATCGATTCGGTGTTCCGTAACACGGATATCTCCTAGGGATCCATCCCACATAGACTCATGGCGAGACAACATGTTGAGGATGCTCTCCCGTAACGGGGCTTGACCAAGGTGGTCTAGAGAGACTTCTTGTTTCCAGCTTAATGGTTGAGTGGCATCAGCCTCAGTTCCCTGAGGGAGAGTGGTTGCCACAGTGAGGGATTGTTGGGAGGAGGTCGGACGGCTGAGAGCCGTGGGGCACATCGGCCGTTCGTGCGCTCGAAGGGCATAGCCAATGACTGTCCCTTTTGGGAGGTACTTGTCGGACGTACAGAAGTTAGTTAAGATAGTTAAGAATTCCTATCGCGGGATGACTTCCTTAACCCCATTTGGGAGGGAGACTCGATGTCGTTGAAGGATCCGGTCCCTCGGGATGAGTATACTCAAGCCGCCGCCGGCGCACACAACAGTGGTTATCACTTGACTCCGTGGGGGAATGGTCACACTGTGTGATAATCGAAAGCCGTGAGACTGGCGGTCTAAGTTAATCCCGTTAGAGGGTCGCGGGGCATCCACGTAGCACGAAAGAGCGGGGGATGCTTTACGTACAGACTACATCACTAGGATAGCTATCGAGCTGCCGCCGTGAATATCGATTCGTTGGGCCCGGCACCTAATTGCGTCTAGGTGGGTATTCATTGCCCCAGTTCCCAAGATGAGGGGTACGGCCAACTTAGGCTTGACGAAGAATTCTTCCTCAAAGGACTTGTAGCCTAACTGTAGAGTCAGTTTGATCTTGCCAGTTATCCGCAGAGGATTGCCGTTGGCATCGGCCAGTTGTGGAACTTTTCCCGTCGGGACTTGAAACTGTTCCCAGTTATTGGGTAAGCTCCTTTCATGGATGACCGATGGTCCGGACCCGGTGTCCATCACCATACGCATAGGCGTGAGGACTGACGGATCGAGTCCGATGGATCCCATTACTACGTAATGGGCGGCCTTAAGCAGGCATGAGGCTTTCGGCCTTTTTGTTCGAGTCCCTGTGGGGGATCCCGAGTGGTTTGGTGTCTGGAAATGCAGCTGTTCCCGGAAGGGATAGGCCTTTGCCTGTGGAGGTGGTTGTGGTGAGATGTCCACCGAGCAGCGTAATCGCTCCACCTCCTGACGGGAGTGCGACACCTCACTCCCCGTCGCTAGATTTCTGACGACGTGTCGGAGTCGTCGGTTGTTTCTAAGGCGTCGGCAACGTCTTGAGCCGTTACGGAAGATCCGTTACACTCTAAAACGTCTCGCCTCATAGGGCCCGGTTTGGGATGATTTTCGTCATCGGCGAACGCAACCATGCGTGTTGGAGGGTTTGACCGTTGGAGAACGGCCTTAGGGTAATCCCTTTTTCGGTTGAACCGGTCGGACTGGCGCTGTTGGCGGCGCATGACATGTTCCGGTTCTTGTTGGTAAGCGTAGTTCGCAAAGGCGAAGTAGGTTCCCACGGAGGGCGGTAGGTAAGGGCAAGTGTATAGCACGTGCCCCGGTTGGCGACAGCCAGAGCATCTCCAAGTAACAGCCCCCTCAGGGATCATAGTCTCAGCGAGTTTAAGATGTTCTCCCGTTAGGGTAGGGGCCTGTATTGGAGCGCCCATTGAATTCCCAGAAGGAATAGGTAAGGTCGGCAGTGGGGTCCGCGGTATCGCGGACGGCTCCCCGGGTACGGTGGCGAGCATCGCTTTGCGTTTGCGATCGGCAATTTCCCGGGTAGGGTAAGCTTTTGGCTTTGCGGGTAGCGAAGCTCGTATATAGTCCCCGAGTCCTTGAGCAAGGTTACGGACAGCGAGAAAGTCTTCTCCACCGGAGCGGCCGATTGTAACCTTGACGGTGTGTTTAACCTCTGGGCGTAGGCCCTTGAGGTAATAGTTTACCAAGTCTCTTTCCGAGAAAACGTTCGCACACAGGAAAGCAGCGTCCTGCAGTCTGTCTGCGTATGCAGCTTCATCCTCTTCCGGGCCTTGCCGAATACGCGTTACTGCGTCATATGCGTCCGCTAGGAAATTGTCCGTCGCGTAGCGAGCCAGAAGGGCGTTAACGGCTTGAGGCCAAGTGATCTGCTGATGCAGATGGTTGAGAAGCTTGCGCTTTCGCGCCTCAGCGGCGATAAACCATTGAGGTTCTCCTTCTAGGAGATACTTGAGTAACTTGGTAACTTCTCCCTCCGAGACTCCGCATGAATCGCATGCATCTTGGAATTCCGCGAGGAACCGGAGGATGTCGATGGGTTCCGTACCATCGAGCGGCGTTAGTGACTGTAGTATACGTGGCAATTCCGAAATTGCAAATATTTACGATTTCCGCGGAATTCGAATTTCGGCAGACACGACCGGCGACAGCAATGCACGAACATTGCTGGCGCATGCGCGCGCGCAACCGGCACACGTGTGCAACGAACGTACTGGCAACGGCCAACGGACCAACGGGTCCCTACGTGCGACCCACAAGGTCCTTTCCCATTCGGGGACGTTACGAGCAGTGTTTACACTGTAAAGCGACGCCATCGTGGCTATATAGGTATTGGCATCGTGCCGGGAGGGAAAGGGGACAATTATCGAACGAGCAACGGCTCTAGTCTACGACTGACTTCTACGTTTTACGTTTACGTTTTCGCCTAACGAGGCTTCGTCTCCGTCGAGCTGCGTACTCCCTACCCATCGCCGCACGTGAGGCTGATCGCGTGTAGTGCCTACGGGCTTGGTTGAGAGCGCCTCCGGTGACGTCGTGCGTGCCACCTCGTTCGTTAACGTAATCCTCGCGTGGATTGTTGCGTCGTGACGCTCGTGTCTACTCGCTATCCACTCTACCTTCTACCGTTCTAACAATACAGTCAAACACCAGCGGGTGGCACTGTTCGTTGTTTCGTTTCGTAAGGACAGCGTGTCCGTGGCTCGTACCAGCTACTTCTAGAACTAACGTAGTTCCACAGTGCCCAACCCCGTAGGTTGCCTACAAGTTGCACAAAAAGCGCCGACTCCGCAAGACCGACCGCCCGATGATGCGACGCCACGCAACGCGACGAACCCGCCGGACCCGCGCGAAACCGACAGAATTGCGAGCGCGACGCCGCATTGGGAAGATCTACTACGCGCGACGCTACGCGATGAGCGAGTAGACGACGACCTACACGCGCGAATTATCGAGATGCTGCGAAAGCACGAACGAATGTGGAATGGCACGCTCGGAGCCATCCACGCGACAGAACACCGCATCGAACTGGTTCCGGGGGCGACCCCCGTCAACCAACTGCCGTACCGCGCCGGACACGCGTCGCGCGAAATTATCTGTACGCAAGTGGAGAAGATGCTCCGAGTAATCGAACCCGCTACATCGGAATGGGCGAGCCCGGTCGTAGTCGTACCCAAGAAGGACGGGACTTCTCGCTTCTGCATCGATTACCGGCGCTCAAACGCCGCTACCGTGAAGGACGCGTATCCGATTCCGCGCATGGACGATTGCGTCGACTCGCTCGGTGACGCGACGGTTTTCACTACGCTGGATTGCAATTCGGGATACTGGCAAATCCCAGTAGCGCACGCCGACCGCGATAAGACCACGTTTACGTCGCATGTTGGTACGTATCGCTTCCGCCGTATGCCCTTTGGACTGTCGAATGCGCCCGCGACGTTTCAGCGCGCGCTCGATATCTTGCTCGCGAACGTGAAATGGCAGCACTGCCTTGTCTACCTGGATGACGTAATTATCTTCTCCGCCGACGTAAATGCGCATGTGCATCACGTCGACGAGATACTGGGAATCCTCGGACGCGCTGGCGTTTCGCTTAAATTCGCGAAGACCGAGTTCTTCAAGCGCTCGGTGGACTATCTGGGACATACTATTTCGCCGAGAAAGCTTTCCGTGCCGACGACGAAATGCGACGCGCTGCGCGATGCGACGTATCCGACGACGAAAACGCAGCTGCGCAGCTTTCTGGGAACTTGCAACGTATACCGCCGATTCGTCGAAAAATTCGCATTCCTAGCAGCGCCGCTTACGCAGCTGCTGAAAAAGGACCAAGGAGATAGCCTACCCGCGCCGACGCCGGAGCGAACGCGCGCGTTCGAATCGTTGCGACAAGCAATGCTATCTCCTCCTATCCTCCGCCTACCGCGCGAAGGGCACCCGTATGTGCTCGACACCGACGCGTCGCAAGGCCAAATCGGATGCGCGTTACTACAGCTAGACGCAGACGACGACATATTAAATCCAGTCGGATACTGGTCGCGCACGCTTAACGACGCGGAGCGAAATTATTCGACGACGGAACGCGAATGCCTCGCGGTGGTATGGGCAGTGTTACTATTACGCGCGTATCTAGAAGGACGGAAGTTCACGGTTCGCACGGATCACAATTCGCTGCGCTGGATTCTAAACATGACCTCTGCGGAAGGACGACTCGCACGCTGGCGGCTGCGACTCGCCGAGTTCGAGTTCGACGTCGAATATAAAAAGGGTAAACGCCATGTTATCGCCGACGCGCTCTCGCTAATGGCCACGCGAAGCGGCAACGAGACGGAAATACCGGACGAGATACCCTGCTTCGACGCCGCGAACATCGTCGAACCGCACGCGGACGCTTATGCGCGAGCCGATGCCGCGCTACTATGCGACTACGCAGAATACTACCCGAGTTTAGACTGCCTACTGGCAACTCGGTCGTGCATCGAACCGCCCGTGTCCACTGACGAGAGGATTCGCGAGCAGGCGACGGACGAATTCTGCCAAAACGCGAAACGCGATGTCGAAACCGCGCCGCAATCGCGTTTTCATCTGTCCCCCGATGGGATTCTCATTAGGACCGCTCCGCTCGACAACGCCACGCAGATAGTCGTGCCCGAAGCGATTAAGGGGCGTATTTTGCGAGCTAACCATTACGCAGTAACTGCAGGACACCCGGGAGCGCGACGCATGTACGACGCCATCCGACGTGCGTACTATTGGCCGATGATGAGCGTAGACGTCTACACTACGGTGAGACAGTGCGATGCGTGCGCACGTAACCGCGTTACGCAATACCGCCACACGAACGCCCTGAAACTATTTCCCGCAACGCGCCCACTGGAAGATGTCGCTATCGATATTTTGGGACCGCTGCCCGAGACTCCGCGCCAACGCCGCTTCGTGCTCGTAATCGCCAACCGCTATAGCAAGCTTTGCCGACTCATCGCGCTCGGACGCATATCCGCGCTCGCCGTTGCGAAAGCGTTTTGCCGAGACTGGGTCTTCGTTTACGGACCGCCGCGCACGCTACTCTCGGACAATGGGCCGCAATTCCGCTCGAAGCTGTTTCAGGAGACTTGCGCGCTGATGGGTACGCGGAACATATTCACAACGACGTACCATCCGCAATCGAACGGACAAGTCGAGCGCATGAACCGCACTATCGGCGCGACGCTGCGCCATTATGTAGATGAAGAGCGCAGAGATTAGGACGAGCATTTAGACGCGCTTGCGTACGAGTATAACCGCGCGATACACCGCTCGACGAATACGTCGCCGTTCGAACTTACGCTCACGCGCTACCCCGTGTCGCTAGGTACGGAACAAGTGGATACGATTCGCAGCACGCCGTTCCTTCGTATGGAATTTCTAGCGCGATTATCGGACGCCTACGCGCGCGCAGCAAACGCGCTGAAGAAAGCGCAAGCGCGATATAAACGGGATTTCGACCGTGGCGTACGCGCAGTGAACAAAGAAATCAAGGTGGGTGACCAAGTATACTTGGATACCCGTGCGGGAGCGACGACTCAAGCGCAGCGAGACGAAGGAGCGCGCGCGTCGAAATTGGACTACCCCGTCTCCGGCCCTTTCCCTGTAATAGGCTGTCGTGGCTATACCTACGAAATCGTAATCGATAGCGTGCCCGAGATCGTTAGTTCCGACCGCATCCGTGTCGCACCGCGTACCGCGACGCCCGCACCGGCCTCGCTAGACGACGAGGAAGATACTACCGCAACGGAAGTCGCTAACGACGCTACGCAGCGCAGCGAACGCGACCTCGAAGCTGCGCGCAAAGTTAACCCAGAGTCTGGGTACGGAACGCGCGAATTTATGATTGACAGACTCATGGCCGAAGGCATTGACGATGCTGGGGAAGCCTGTAGGACTTAACTGGCGCTTAGACGTAATCACTTAGGTAGTCGTCCAAACGTCTCGAGTAGTCGCCGGAGAGGCGGCTTCGCACTCCTGGCTTTTGTTAACCCGAAGCGGTAAAGCGTAGTCGCACTGCCGACGACCGTCCACTGGCCTCGACTCGGTAGGTGGTAGAGCGGTTTGAATCGGAAGGATCTTGATCACCCTTAGAGGAAAATCCACCAGGGCGACACACGAGCCAACGGTGGCTAGGTCGGATCACGGAAACAGGCGGGCGTTTTAGCGGTTAGTCGACTCAGAACGGACGGCGCGACACACGGTGTATGTCGGTTCCGAGCACTCACGCTTAGACGAAACTGTTGACCTTGATCAGCCTCACACGCGTAGACGTCGTGTTGGCGTTCCGTGGTAACCCGGGGACCACGGTACGTTACGCACCCACGCCGTGATGCGGAACGGAACAATCCCTCAGACGGAAACGATTGATACGAGTGTCGTAAACGGTGCGTCACCTCCAGGGTTAACTTGGATCGGTACCTTAGAGGGGGTTTGTTACCTTTTACTCATTGGAGAAGGGTCACTACTTGTAATTGCGTACCGGGCCCGAGCGGTCCGTCCCGAGGGCCCAATGGGGCGGGCCGTGCCGGCGGCCGCGGTGGTATTGCAATACGTGTACTACGACCAATAACCCTACACGTGGCGCTCGTCATGCTCGCATGTGCGCCCGCCAATTCTACACAATTTCGAAAATTTCCAAATTACGCAAGGAAACAGCAGGAGAGAAACGATAGCTACTGGCGGATGCATTGAGTGCTCGCCCGTTTCAGCTTTTGTCCCACAAAGCCTTTTTCCGAGTGCGCTGGAAAGGATATTCGCCGCGCGATGATACCTGGGAACCCATCGGTTCACTACCCGCACCTATTGTCGCACGCTTTCGCGAACGCCGCCAAACGCGACACCGAGACCGACCGCGTTACGCCGCGCAACCGCCGGGGCCCCCCGTTGAAGAACCTCACTCCGAAAGCGACAAGCGTCACCAAACCGCGCCCGACGCCACCCAGCCGCTCGAGTTCGCGATTGGCGGACAAGAGGCGGCGCCACCGTCCGCCACGGAACTGACGGGCCGAACCGCCGAGCCAAGAACGGCACGCGAGCCAAGGATGACACTTGCATGGTTTTTGGAGGAGACGGACCAGGCCCACGCAGCGTTCCCCAACGCGTAAGTAGCAAAGCGTGCCAGCACGCTACCATTACCGACAACTTCGCCCGCCCGAGTCGCCCAGTCTTCTCGAACCGGTTCGGCCGACAACGTGGCACCGCACGGAAACGGTAAGCCGCGACGTCCGACGAAATTTCGCCACGCTCTGCGCAATCGACATTTCACCGCTGAATGACCTGGAACTACTGTCGCACGCAATGAAGCGACGCCGCTCGCGAGCCGCGCACGCGTGCGCCCGACAAGTTGGACACGACTCGACGTTTGCCCACCGCGCTACCACCCGCGTCGACTACCCGCACGAAGGCACGCCACCCCGGACTAAGCTGCCTGAATCTCGACGCTTGGCAGCACACGAAGGGGCCCTCACAGACGCTGGTCGGTCCGGCGTTGACACGCGTTGCGCGTGACGCCACTACCGCGAAAATACTGCGCCCCCTCGCTGACACTCAAGACGTTGCCCGCTAAGAAGTGTGATAAGCGCGAAAGCCCATTACGGACGTTGCGTCAATCTCGCTAAATAGACGCCACGCAATATTCGCCGCTTGCGTTTCGGTCGCCCTTCGTTCGCCACGCAACTATCCGCCGTTTACGCCCCGTAACGCTTAACGACCGTCTACCGCCACACGACCACTGCGCCACCGTGCTCGTTGGAATCACCGCGAACACGAACGGCCGCGTATCTCTGGATTCGTTGCGAGTTTGATCCCAACTAACACCCGACCTACTCCAGAAGCCGCGACATGCGTGGGACCACGCGATGCGTTTTCGCGCGAAAAAAGGGGGAGCGACACTGGCGCTGGCGTGCGGGCTGGCCCGGCTATTTAGCAATTCAACTGTCCCACTCGAATTGGCCCATTGGAAAATTGCTACAAAAGGGGCGCCCGAATCGCGCCGCCGCCAAGCTGACCCCCGCGCCGTGACGAACTGTCCCCTACTACCGCCACCTGATTGGACGACAACATACGCGAACTCCAGCGAGGCGCTCGAAGCTGGTGGAAGGACGCAGACCCCTGAACGCACGCAGCCCCCTACTGAGAATATAGTGGTGCCCACGTGCACGGCTCCCCTTCAACCCAAGCGTGGAGAATGAGGCTCGCTCCAAAAAGGGAAGAATGTGACCCCACCCGAGCCCCCTAGGTACCATTCGGCCGTCCGCTCTAGTTACGGGACAATAGACACGGTAGCAAACGGTCAACGCCGCTAGTAGGCAAACGAACCGGCGACGCGAACGACGAATGCGCAAAGCGACACGAATCGACGACGCGAAGCGGAAGCGAACAACGAATGCGCACGGAAGAATTAACCGGCGACGTTGGGAATTGCGTGTGACGAACCGATGAAGCGAACCCGCTACGACGAACTCGCACCGACGCGCTACCCATCAAGACTCCCTTCTTCTACCCCCACTCCAACCTTTTTCGCCTCGCAACGTATGCACACCACCCCCGGCGCGCACGACTAGACGCCGCCTGCCGCGTGCCCTCCGAACACCGACGTGGGCAGCGGGCAAATACGGTTTCAAGCAACGACACGCGCGCCCCATCGCGGAAACACCGGCTCATACATACATTTGACGGAGCCCGCGTTGCGCTGTCGCTCACTCAAAAGCTGCAGGAACCCTGGCGTTTCACAGCCGCAAGCGTGTCGGACGGGAGGAACCCTGAATTACGAAGCGCTATGTGGAGATACAAACAAGGAGAGTTTATTTCAAAGAGGATGCAATGCGAGGAGGGAGATCGAATGATAGCTAAGACGGAGGCGCGCGCGTGTCGTCGTCTCGACGCGAGGCGCGGCTCGACGAACTGGCTGCCGCACCGCACGAACGAGCACGGCTTGAAGCCGTATCTACCTGGTGACCGCGTCGCCGCTCGGAATTTAACACCCGAACGACGCGCCCGTCGTGTACGCCAATCCGAAGTGGAGGGATGCCCGTACGTCTCGTGCGACCCGCGGAACTCGCTGCTGCACGCGAACGCGTCATGGGACGCGCCCCGCCACGACCTGAACCAACGTTTCCCGTCACGCCACGCGTCGCCTCTGCGCGTAACCCGCTCTCCGACTGCGTCGCGCCAGTCGACTCCCTTTCGTCGACAGAACCCGCAGGAGAACGCTGCATGAAGTTGACTACGTCATTCAACGCCGAGCCCATGCGATGAGCGCGCTCGATAGTTTCTTGAACCCGACGAACAGTCTCCCTCTCCCGAACGCGATACCCATCACGCACAGCGGTGATTCGAGCAGCCAACCGACTCCTCTCCGCCTCCAAGTTAGACTCGACTTCAGCCAACGCGCGCTGCGCAGCCTCCTGCGCTGAACCGGCGGAATCGTAACGAGACTGGAGGGCCGCCATCGCTTCGCGACCATCTTCGACCTCCTTCTTTTGCGTAGCCGCACGACTTTGCATTACGCCGATATCCTTATGCATGCGCTCGATTCGCACGGCATCTTCGTCGACCTTACGCTTCAATGCGGCCTCGCGAGCCTCGGATTCGGCTAGAGCTTCGCGAGTCTCACGCAAGAATGACACGGCCTCGTCGCGCGCCTCGTTCGCATCGTCGCGATCCTTAATCGCCTCGTCGCGGGCCTTTATAGCCACGTCAAGGCGTCCCAGGGCTTCGTCTCGAGCTTGGGCAACCGACGTTACACGCGAAAGCGCCTCATCGCGGTTTTGTTCAGCTGAAGAGATCTGTGCTTGCAAGTTGGCCGCGCCCGTCGAATCCGCTAACGCAACGGCGTCTTCGCCATCCACCACCGCAGGCGCCTCCGCCTGGTCAATAACCGCGGCCGCGCTCGACGCCGCGACGCTACCAACCGCCGCGCTCGCGCTCGCACCACCCGAAGCGTTAGCGATGTCTTGGCTCGGAATGGACTTCTTCAACTCCTGCAGTTCGTTATAAACTTTGACGTACTCCGCCCGCAGCGCCGCGTCCAACTGAGTAATGTCAACAGGAGGCCGAGGTGACTCGTAGAATAACGAATAGCGCCCGTCGCGGAAACGCCGGCGCTCGACGGCCAATAACGCGGCCATACCAAGGTACTGCGCGCACTCGCGCGAATTAGTTGCGCGCATCACATGCAACTCGTTGGAAGACAAGGCCGACAAGACGGCATCTACGGTGACGACGTCGCCCGCTTCTAGATGCGCGAACGCGCCACGCGAAGGGTTGCGCGGCGACTTCAGTAGCAAGTGCGGAATTTCGGTATGACGATGAACCCCGAGCGAGCCGTGCGCCCAGTCTATCACGCCGCGTTCCGCGCTCCAGGGTAGCCACTGGCCACCTTCGTTAAAGTCCGCACCCGGGGCGACGTCGAAGACAGGCGTCTCGTCCGAAGGACATGCGCGATGCTCCATCAAAAGACTTTCCAAATGCGCAACCGAATACGTGCCGCCACGAACGACCGCCGCAGCGCCGACGCTCTCGATGCCAGCGACGAGTCGGTCGCTCAAGCGAACAATGCGGCGCTCAACGAACGTGACATGGAGCCACGCGCAAGCCACCATGACGACCCACTCGCTAAAGGCAACGGCCCAGAAATAAGAACGCGTCTCCACGGGGACGTCAAGGCCAAGAAGAACGGACGGCGCATAGTGGAAGACACAAGGCAAGGGAACAGATAACGATTCAGGCGCTTCCGGCCAGTCGCGCGGATCGTAGCGCGGAAAGAAAGCACCAACGCGATCCTCGGGGAACTCGCGAAACTCCGCGTCGCGATACGTGACGAAGTAACCGGCGGAGCGACGCATGCGTAACTCGCGGCGCGCTTCGGAACGCATCCCCGCGTCGAAGAACCACGGCGCACTGACTTCTCCTTCCTGTTCGATGTCGTTCCAGGGGACACCACCGTCCAACAAGAAGCCGGCGCTAGGCGCCGCCGCCCACGGGTCAAGATGCGCAAATTCGTCGTGACGCATCGTACGGAGCCGCGCCAGATGACGCACAAGCCGCTCGTCCGCTGCGTCCTCAAGGAAATAGGTGTCGCATGGAAGATTGGTGGGTACGGCTAAATCGCATAGTGCCGCTTCACGCCGCGCGTCCCACACGGCCTGTGCGTTTTTGTGGCCGGGCAACACCGCGTAGCGGTTGACGTCGGCAATACGCACCCATTGAAAACGCCGCGGGAAGTATTGAACACGGCCTAGCTCAGACCAAGTCGGTATCGCGCGCGGAAGAAAACGGAAGGCAGAAGGGTCTTCGTAGCGCGCACGCGGGACGACGGCGGATACGTGTTGCGCAGCAGAAGGAAGAGAAACAGAGGAAGGAGCAGGAATGGACCGCAAGGGCACGCCGACGTTCGTGCGACTCCCAGACGCGGATGCGGGAGTGGCAGTCACGTCCACTGTCGCGTCGACACCGGGCGATGCGTCAGCGCCGTCCGTATTATGCGCACTCGCCGTCGCGGCAACCGGAGCGCTCGCGGATGACGCTTGAGCCATGGAAAGGTAAAACGGGCTCTCGGGGCTCGCAGGCGCAGGGGAAGCGAAGCGCGAAGCAGCAGACGGTGTGCGTAGCGGCGTCGCAGCGTCTTCGCCGGAAGGAATGCTGGCCCGCACCCAGCTCGTAAGGGTATCACCATCGTGCGCCATGGCGTGCGAGCGTGCGAATCGATGAGGAGAATGGCGAACGCGGGTGACAAGAGAGAAAGAAAGAAGGAGACGGAACAAAAGAGAAGAGGTTGTAGACGAAAAGAGTAGAGCGAAGGAAACGGAAGAGCACGTGAGGAGAGAGATGAAGCGCGAGGACGCGCTGTGATGTTAGTCGGGGGGAGTGTGATGCAATTTATGTTGCGAGTGCGCGCGCGGGTCGGAGCGATGCGTCGCGTTGAGTCTGCGTGCATCCGCGTTTAGTTAGTTAGTAAGCGAGCGTACGCGTGGTGATACAATTACGTGTCACGGCGCGCCTGCGCGAACGCGTGCGATTGCGAACCCGGCGCCACGTGTAGCGCCTTCTACGAATTTCCCTTTATTTCCCCTTTTTGGTTTTTTTATGACGAAAGTCTTTTTCCCAAATATTTCCCTTTTTGCGTGCGAGCGAGCGGCCGCCGGCCGGCCACGTAAGGACAGCCTGTCCTTTAGTAGTTAGCTATTAATGGTCGTTCAGCTTCGCACCTTACCAATAAACAGCCAGCATCTTCGCAACTACGAGTTAAGCGTTTAGCGAATCGCGAGGACCGATTGCGTTGAAACGTTGCGTGCGGGTTGCTCACGATCGCCGACGTTCGCGTGCGCGCTGCGCATAAACCGATCGTCGAACCGCGTCGCACCGCGATAGCGCGCGTTGCGTCGCACGCCACTAGGCCAGGGATTTACGACCCCTGTGTGGATCGCGTTGTGCTCGAGTTTACTCGGTGATCTCACCCTGAGACCACGGCTTGCGCCGGCCCGCGAATTCCGTGTTGCGATCGTTCCCTACGCGTTCCACCGTTGTACCACCCGATCGCCAGCGCGACCGAGCGACGCGCGAAACGCAAGTTCAACCAGCGCGTTACGGTTCACCTCGCCCTGACACGGTTGCAATTCTAGAACTCCCTTAGCGATCGCCATCCCGGCTGGTCCTACACTTGGCACCCTTCCGGTACCCGTTCGTCGCTGATCCAGCGTTTGCCTTTTGGCTTCCACCTGCTGTATCAGCATTATCCCTTACCACGCGCGACATGTGGCGCGCGTGCCCCTATATCAGGAGTTTTCGGCCTCTTGTGTACCACCGGACATGATCGTGTCGTTTCGCTCCCATCCTGCGGATCACAGTAACCTCTTGACTATTCCGCCTGTGGCTACAGTGCGTGGCACAAGTCAGGCCTTACTCTTGCCGCTGTACCAGCGCCTCCGGCGTCGCCGTCTCGCTGTATCAGATTCTCCTCTGCCCTTTCAGAGTCTCTTCCCTGGACGTACCACCCGTGGTGGACATGCCTACTCACCCTTTTCCACCTACCAGGTACCCTCATCTGCTTGGTGGACCACCAATCTCGCTGGATCAGCTCCACTTCATTTCCCTCTCAACCGTTGTTCATTCCCCTCAACCACTAAGTGTCCGTTGACACCCGTTGTATCACCCTCACACACTACCACTTCAGTGTACCACTGATCCTGTGTTTTCGCTATCCCTTCTCCCCTTTTAGGGTTGGCCTGACAAGCCAACCTCTCACCTTCACAGCAGTATCACTTGAACCAAGATTCTCGACGTATCGTCTGTGTGGCCTTACAACCCACAGTCAAGCAGGCGACCCGCCTTAACTCTACCACCTCTACCCTGAGCATGAATACCGAGACAGGAGGGCTCGAACACCTCGCGGTGCTTATCCAAATCAGCATACTACCCTAATTCGAATCGACAGCTCGGGCATTTCACCACACTGCCCCAGCTCGTTAGCTGTCTTCATTGCAAATTAATTTGCATTCGCCCCTTTCTGCAAGGCGCAGTGTCCCACAGCTTAGAAGCTTAGAAATTTACTCTTGAATAAATTGAGAAGTTGTGCTGATCTATACGTCCTGAAATCTCATAGAAAATTCGAGCTCTAGAAAAGCTTTATTTTGACGTTGAAGTGAAGAGAAATGGATAACTAGAACCGAAGATATGTGTCAGGATGCTAAATCAATGACAGCTGTCCTAAACAGCACGGTGGCCGACGACGTCGACCACAAGATATAAACTAGAGATCACGGGAGAACAGAATAAAGAGTCAGGAAAGAATCATCCTCTAACAGGTTATAGGCCTTTTCGCCGCTCCACTGCCCAACGATCACCTCGCCCATCCACGATGGATCTCACACATTTACCGCAGCTAGAGCTCGACAACCACCACTTCTGGCTCCGCACCCTCCGAGCTGTGGCATCTAACCTCGAACTAGACATCCACCTCAACCCCTCCACAACGGCACCATCCGAATCGAACGCATTCGAAAAATTCAAACGCGATCAGGAAAAACTGACTCTACTCATCCTCTCCAGTCTCTCTAAACACATCCGCATTCACCTTTCCCCCCGCAACTCGAGCTCCCTCCACACCTCCTCGTACAAAACATCCTCCACTCTATCACCCAACTCACAGCTGCAGATCATCAACTCCTTGAAGCCCGTGCCCGCAATATTACACTTCAACATGACATGACAATCGACGAATACCTTGTCCAGCACGCCGACATGCGTATCAAGATGCGCAATGCTTCCTACCCAGGCATCGATGAAGAGGAGACAACCCTCCGATTCATGATAGACGGAATTCGCTCAAACCCCAATTACGCCGTCACCCACGAGATACTTACACAAACCCCTCCATCCTCTATCTCAGAGCTCTCTACCCGTCTCCGCAAAGCACACGCCAATATAGAAGCTCGTGCAGCACACTATGCCACAACATTCCCATCCCCGCACCCCCTACACTCCCCCCCTCCACGCATCCCACCCCGCTTTAGAAACACCAACCGCCCAGCTCAATGGTGCACATTCCACAAATCGCCCCATCACAGTGACCACCAATGCCGTGCCCAACAGAGGAATTCCACACGCAAGGTGAAGGCGAACTGCACCATTGCTCCGATCCACCCGCCACTCGCACCTCACCACCAGGAGCACCCAATCCACAATCTCCCCACAGTCAGAGAATCAGAGGGTACGTACTCCATCCTCGATTATGGCGCATTCCCTACGCACGTCCGCTCCCCATCCCCTTCCATGCACCGCATAGCCAAACCCCTCTTCACCACAACTGCAGCTAACCAACATCACTCATGTCGGCCCCACACAGATTCACTCCCCGATGCTCACGCTGAGGATCCCTGATGCAGTAGTCGCGCCAGATATCCCACAGAACCTCATATCTGTACTCACGCTGGCTCAACAATACGGCGACATCACGTTCACGGAAAAGCAAGCGTTCCTAACGCCTCGTGCAACGGGTAAGCCCATCCCTCTCGCTACTCTCCAAAATGGACTCTACGTAATGCCCAATAAACTTCCTCTCCCACCCCATTTCCATACCGCCAGCACGAATAACTCCACCACCTCCAAAACATCCACCAAACCCATCGGATCGTCTAGATCTTCATCTACATGCACGTGTAGCAGGTAGAAAATCCGCTAGAGCGGCAAACCACCCGACAGGTGTCCCGAGCCTCGGTAGAGGAAGTGGTAGAGCAGATGAACCTTATAGGTACCCAGCGGGTAGTCTCGTGAGAGAGAAGGGATCGCTACCCGGAGGGGGTTGTGCGATTATAGCGCTCACGCGAGATGCGTATTAATGGAGCAAGATGACGTAATCCGTCGAGCTGTTGGCTAACCCTAAGGTTTTCCCGGAGAGGGGTTGAACAATAGGTATGCGAACACTGTTCCTGTGGGTCGTAATTCCACTTGAGTTTACGTTACTCTAGAAACCGTGCCTACTGGCTATTCCAGTGGCCGTTTTATACTAAGTCTACTGTAAGCTAGGGTTAGTGGTTAGGAATAAATATCCAGTTAGTGACCAATCAGAACCCAATTACTGGCGCTCGCCTACCCGCGAGGTCATTGCCAATAGGCTTACATGGCTGATCAGCCTAAGTTAAAATTTGCCCCTTGTGGGGTCTTGGCCGGGGCCGATAGGCCCGGGTGGGGTTATTTGTCAGCCTTAGCTGGTCCTAAGTATAGGAAACACGCCAGTTGGCTGGTGCCTTCTGATTGGCACATCCCGTAAGTGGGTACCCAATAGGGAAGCGACACGGCTCGATCAGCGAGGACCGCCAGGCGGTACGACACGGCCCCCTCCTGAGAGATTTGTCGTCCCGACAAAATTTGATCAAATAAAATTACAATTTTTGGCTGTGGCCGTTGCATTGTGCAATTCAAAATTTTCCCGCGCGCGGCGCGTGCACACTAAATGTGTTGTCCATCCGACTCTTCCCGAGTTCCGCCCGACCGTTTCCTATTGGAATCAATACCTGTTTCAGGTCCATCATCGCCCTAACGCAACACAGCGTATTCACCCCTTCGGTGTCCAACTGCGTCCACGCATTCGCGTCCTTTCCATTATCCCTCAAAGGGTTTTTGCGTCCATCTGCTAAATAATTAGCCGCGTGATCGCACGAGCGGTGCCAATTCGAGGCTTGCATTCGCCGTTTCGGCCCATTGCCTCGCGATCCCCCTTCCTGGGTTGAATAGCGCAGCTCCCTCCCGGAGACTTAAGCCAATAGGCCACTTGTTCGTCCCGCTTCAGGGTTTTTATCAACGTCCGTCATCGCCTCTACTGGCTTTTAGGATGACCCCTCGTGCTCCGATTCAATTCGAATCCTCTGAAGAGGAAGGAGACAATATGGGTTCGCCCAACCGTCCTACCACACGCTCCAGCGTTCGCCGTCCCACGACGCGCCACCAGGCTTCCTCCTCCCGCACCGGGGTTCCGCCTACACCGGCTAAGTCTTCGTCGACTTCAGCGCCACGCGTGCCGTCAGCCACCGCGGCTCAATCGCAAACGCGAACGCGTTCGTCTGCCGCCAAAGGCACCGCTGATCCAGCGTCGCCTGCTGGCAAGGTTGTGAGTGCGCAAGCGCGTTCCGAAGAGACGGTCCCCCCTACCAGGGCAAGCGCACAAGAGCGCGACTCTGTTCCGGCTGAATCGCCTGCTTCCCCGAAGCCTTCCACCCCAGTGGCAAGTGTCAAACCGTCATCGGTTAATCCGCCATCACGCGAAGGTGAGTCATCGAAGGCCGCCGGCCCGTCCCCAAGGGGAGCCATGCCGGCCGACACCGAGGAGGTGATTGAAGTCGTCGCCGAGGGAGGCGCTACGCCCAGGCCAACAAGGCAGCCGAACGTCAGGCCTTCGCCAAGTTCGCGTCCGATTACTTCTCGTCCTTCCGCCCCGGCGGCTCGTACCTCTTCTGGTCATGACGCTTCAGCGAATCCCTATGAGGACTATGGCCGCCGCAACCAACAGATACTGGCGGACGCTCGAAAGCGTAGGGAAGAAGAATTGCGCCGCGAGGCTGCTCGAGCAGAAGCCGAGAAGGCTGCAGCCGAAAAGGCTAATGCTCAACCTGTCGAGAAGGTCATAGACCCATATGCCTCTACTGGCAGAGTTACCCGAAGTGGGTCTGGTGCGGCTGCCGCCGATGCCTCTGTAGGCGTAAGACCATCGGGCACCGCCTTGGTTGACCCTTACGCGGTTGCGTCTGCTCCAGCACCAGCTGTTCCGTCACACGACACTCCCCCTCGGGCACCTAAGCCGACTGCCAATTGGCGCTCCATGGGAGAATTTTACCCAGCCAATGCTGATGAACTGGTGGTATTCGATTCGCAAGCCTTGCCTTTCAGGCGTGAGCTCGCCGCTCCTTGGGAACACTACCCGTTTGCGCGACTCCCTCGTAGGGACTTTACGGATCGCCCGAGAAGCGAGTTACGTCGCGATATGCTTCTCATGAGCTCCCTCCGGGGTCAAAACCATCAGGTTCAAAACGAATGTTGGTCGGCGTATGCCCGTCTCCCCTCGAGTCGCCCTATGCGTCACTTCCGTGTCCCCCATACGCTATGCAGCGACAGGACTTTCCTGCTCCATCCCGGAGATGCGCTGTACGTCGAACGTATGAATCGTCGCTTGTTCCAGGAAGGATCGTACCAAGGCTCCGTAGCGGATCTACCGATGGTTCGGTCACGCTGGTTTGCGTACCCTCCACGTCCCGATACGGGTAGCTACGAGCATCATATGCGTTTGCACGCTAGGGTTACTTCCCGAAGGATGGGGCGTCAGGTGACGGCGAATGATTATCGCGTGTTCGCGCACCGTCATGGTAGCTCTGCTGAGCCGGTCACTAGACCCATGAAGGTAGCTAGGGAAGCTTTGGACCCGCTATGGGATGATCCCACTTGGGAAGGCAAGTCATCTCCACCGATGTGTTTGCCCGTTGCCGACCCTCCGTCGCTGGTGTATTTCCACAATTCCGCTCTTCGCGACGCGCCCGAATGGCGAATGGACAGGTTCCGATCGTACCTCGAGTTGGAGAGGGATATCCTTATAGGGATCGAGTTGGCTCGTACCGC
Source organism: Asparagopsis taxiformis (assembly GCA_030407315.1). NCBI lineage: Eukaryota > Rhodophyta > Florideophyceae > Bonnemaisoniales > Bonnemaisoniaceae > Asparagopsis > Asparagopsis taxiformis. Next base: position 57,055 of record JALQPE010002008.1, read on the forward strand.
CGAGACGCGGGGCTTTGTGCCGGTGATGGCGGAGGAACTCCTCAATAGGGTGAGCAGTACTTGGTACGATATCCCGAAGGTTCCGGTGTCGGACGTGGTCCCCTATAGTCGGGAGTTACCTGGTTCGGTAGTGCGTCGGTTGCTGAAGGTGGCCCTTGGGGGTGATGATTATCCGCAGGAATTGGTCAGTACCAACATCACGGGAGTGGCACCGGAGAAGGTGGTTATCTACAGGACTGTTGACTTGCCGGTGAGGGCGTTACGTATTAACGTGTTAAACCATCGAGATGGTACAGTCGCAGAGCTGCCGCCTTATCGCAGAGATGGTGAGTTCACCGAAGATGGGTATTACGGCGTGGAGCCTGACAGGTATTCCGACGGTCACCCCGACTCTTACAAATATCAGCCTGTTGGCGAGGCATTTGTGCCGCGTCCGTGGTGGACGGCCGCCGAGGCGGGAGGCCCAGCTGGGCGTTCGCCTTACGCAGGACGGAGCTTCGCTCCTGTTGCTTCCTTACCACCCAGTGGTGCTGATGACTTGTACGAAAGTCAGGTCCCGATGACCGTCGCGCCTACCGCGCCAACCCCTCAGCCTACAGCTGCCCCTTCATCCCAAGTGGGTCCCGCCATGGAGGCGCTTCTGACATCCGACCAAGGCTCTGAGCCATCCGTGAACGGTGATGATGTAGTCACGCGTCAGCCTCCTGCTGTTGATATCCTACGTGGGGAATTGTCGAGTCGCGAATTGCTATCGATTCCGCATGTGCGGCGGTTGGCCGATGATCTCGGGGATGGTACGGTGGCTTCCGTTTTTGCCTCTGCCAATGGGCGTTACATCGTAAGATCCGCGTTGGATGGACTCGCATTGTCGTGCATCACGTTAGCTGCTCGCTATAAGCAAGGACGCGAACAGCGTAACATCGCCCGAGAGCGTCGCCGCACAGCGGATAGGGAGGTTGAGGCCGCACGCCTGGAGGCAGCAGAATTGCGAACCCGGGTTGGGGAATTAGAAGGTGAGTTGGAGGACGCTAGGCGTCTACTGCAGCAAGCAGTTATTCCCGAAGAGGGTGGCGAGGAGGCCGTTCAGCCTGGTTACTCGCGTCGTCGCGCTAGGTCTCCCGATGAGGGTCTTCCCGAACGCAACGTGCGTACTCGTCTTCATTCCCCCGTGGGTGCTGCGGATGCTAGTAATCCTTTACTTGCGCGTCTTGATGCCCGGTTAGGGTCGCCTGAGTCGCCAGATGTTTCTCCGCCTCCCGCGTCCATCCCAGCAGTTGGGTTATCCGCCTCTGCGGTTGCGTCTTCGCATGGCCCTGTGCCTGCCCGTCGTCGGGGTTCTAGTGCAGTTCCGCAACGCGGTTTGCGTCGTAATCCTACCTTCACAAGGGTTGCACCCCGCCATCCTCGTCCTTCGACGAATGTACGCGCTCCTGCCCCTACGGCACCGTCTGCCTCTCATCGGCCTCGGCCTTCTAGCCATTATCGTCGCTAAGGACTGGCAATTGCCTTTGGGAGAATAACCTCTAACGGTAGTTTGAACACGCTTTTGCGTTGCGCCATTGTTCATCAGGTAGTCCTGAGGCACCTCTGAGGTACATTAAAGATGCATCATCACGCTGACGTGCGGATTTGTTTGTTGAAACCCTTTTTTGGTCAATTTTTTCATTTCCTGAAATCTAAATTTCCACAGTGGCTCCGGTTGGCGGTGATAAAGTGCGCCCTTTTTGGCTTGACCCTCCGAGGTTTGGTAGCTCCACCCAGTGGGTACCTTGTTAGGTTCTTATCCCTGTGGGGTTATTCTACTTCTTCCCTCTCTTGGGTTTGCGCGTGCGCGCTCGGCGTGGTTGCCTGTCACCTTCGCGGTGTTGTCTTCGACGGAAGTACCTTGATGCCCATTCAGGGGGGACGTTCGCGCGTTGCGTCCATGTCGGCTTTCGGTAGCCATACCACTTCACCAGGAACCATTGTTCCCCGTCGTCGTCAGTGACGTAATCTAGGAGATCATCGATGGGATATTCCTCCTCTGAGGTTGCGCGTTCGGCGTCGCTACTTCCCTCTGGGGTTTCCTTCGTCCCTTCAGGGAGAGCTACTCGTTCCGAGTTCGGCTGCGTGCCCTGTGGCGCTTTCTCTTGTTCCCCATTGGGGGTGGCTTCCAAAGACCTTACGGGGTTTGCCGTGGCTATCTTCTTCGCACTTGAGCGAGTGTGTCGACCCGGTTTGGGTTTTGCCAAATGGGCGGGTGCTTGACTTGCTTGGTTCGCTATGCGAAGTTCGGCTCCCGATGGAGGGTTCGCGTCCCGTTGAGGAGAACTCGGCGTCTGTACGCGTGACCTGGATGGTTGTCCTCTCGTCGCAATTGTGCGGTTTGAACGTCTTCGGGCGGCTTCAGCAGCGTCGACATTTGTCGTGTCTTGTCGCAACGTTCGCTTGTGCGATGTAAGAGCCCGGTCTGGGTTGACGTCTTGGTCTTGGTCTGCATTGGCAGAGTTGTCATGGCGTCTTTGTTGACTTCTTCGCAATTGTGTGCGATTGCGGTTGGTAGTTACCGGCTGGGTGGGTGAACGACTTGGGTCGTGTGCGTCGTTCCCAATTGTGGGTGAGTTACCGAAGGGTGAAAGACTACAAGGTTGATCCCGAGAGGGAGTTGCAAAATTTTTGCTTACGCGCACAGCGTCGGGGGCCCCCTCCTGAAGGGTGGTTTGTCCCAAACCACTACCTTCAGGTGTTATCCTAATTGTAGGTTGTCGTGGAGACGATGGTTGATCCCTGAAGGGGTATTCCTGATTAGGAGTTGGTGAAGGTGATTTGTTTGGCGCGTGTTGTTGGCCGTCGCCCTGTGGTTGGCGTGTTGTGTATTTGGCGCGAGGGCATCTGCACCTGATGGTGACGCTTGTGCGTTAGCGGCATGTGGCCTAGGTGGCAAGGTTGGTTCCTCGGTTGGTCGCGGAGCGAGTGCAACTCTATCGAGACTAACCTTTTCGGTGATACCATCGCGGTCGATGTAAACCGTTCGCCGTCCGGCACGGATAACCCTATAGGGACCTTGAGCTATTGGAGTTAGCTTGTTCCGTTCACGGACTTCTGGATTATCCAGATAAACGTAATCATCGGTAGTGATGAGTCGTTTAGACTTCCGGATTGACCGGTCGAAGTTACGCTTGTAGCGTGCTTGCGCGCTGTGAAGGCGTTTACCTGCCATATCAATGGTATCCGTAATACGGCGTAAGAAGTCTTGCTTCGTGAACGCGTCTGGCGTTGCCCTCCTTTTCACCGAATGGTGTGTCGCGTATGGCGGTGGAGGTCGGCTTAGGATTAGGTCGAAGGGTGTAGTTCCCGTTGTGCGATGCACGTGCGTGTTGTACGCATAGGTTAACGCTGATGCGTAGACATCCCAGTCGTCCTGGTTATCATTAACGTAATTACGTAGCATGCTCAATAGAGTACGGTTATACCGTTCGACTTGCCCATTTGTCTGGGGATGGTAAGCCGTCGTGAAGACGTTCTTCGTTCCTAACTGGAGGCAGACAGCCTGGAAGAACTTCGACGCAAATTGCGGACCGTTATCGGATAGTAATGTCCGTGGGGGACCATACTTAAACACCCAATGTGTACAAAAGGCTACTGCCACATGGTAAGCCGTAATGCTTCGCAGGGGCACCACTTGGGTGAGCTTGGAGAAGCGACATGAAATCACCAGTAGGTGCACGTTACCTTTCTTGGTACGAGGTAGAGGACCGAGGAGGTCAATTGCAACGTCATCCAATGGTGTGGTAGCTGGGAACAGCTGGAGGGTACTCGCATGTTTGCGCAACCGTAATCGGTTTCTCGCACACGCTGAACAGCGTTCAACCGTTCCGGTTATGTCCGCAGCCATTGCAGGCCAATAATAAGATAGACGCATCGTGTCGTACATGCGGTTCTGACCAGGATGTCCTGCCAAGATGCCGTGGTGGCACATCGTCAATAGACGTTGCCGTAAGGCTTTGGGTACCACAATCTGGGATGACCCGTCCAATTTGGACTTCCTACAAAGGACACCGTCTTCGTCTTCGAAGAAGAGAGAGTCAGATTTCTGCGAGGCCAGGGCCTGTTGACAGAAGTCGTCTGTTCGTTGCTCTTCGAGCCACTCTTGGAGAGTTATCGGGCAGTAGTTTTCCGTTTGCGGATGAGTTGTTAAGACGGGTGTACCGTTGCGATTAGGCGCCTCCTCGGCGTGGTCTCTTGCTAGAGAAAGGTCGTAGAACCAAACATCAGTGTCATCATCCAGGGATGTTTCACCTTGCGGTGCGTGCGTGGCCAACAGAGTTGGTATTTCATCGTCAATAGTGACGGGCGTCTCGCCGTTAGTTTCAACACGCGAAAGGGCGTCTGGTAGTTGGTGAACCCGGCCGGGTCGGTAGACTATTTGATAGTCAAATTCCGCAAGTCGGAGGCGCCAACGGCATAGTCTCCCTGAAGGGTCATTGATATTCATGAGCCAACGCAGCGCGTTATGGTCCGTCCGGACTACAAACTTTGTTTGCTCCAAGTATGGACGTAGGATAGTGACAGCCCATACGACGGCTAGACATTCACGCTCCGTAGGGGAGTAACCTCTTTCAGGTTTAGTCAAGGTCCGCGACCAATAGCCAATTGGCTTGAGATCGTTCTCTTCCCCTTGCTGCTGAAGCAGAGCGCATCCTATTTGGTATGCGGAAGCGTCCGTGTCTACGGTGTAGGGTTGACCCAACTTGGGTAGAGCCAGTATCGGCGGCTTGGTCATGACCTCTTTGAGAGCGTTGAACGCGCGGCGTTGGTCCTCGGTAGGAGGTTCTTTCCCGAATTTAGGGAGGCTGTCTTTGGTCAGCATTTCGTTCAAGGGGTGCGCAATTGCGGCATACCCTTTGATGAATCGTCGAAAGACGCCACAGCTTCCGAGGAAGGATCGCATTTGCGTAGGCGTTTGCGGGAAGATCGCGTCAGCGATAGCCGAAGTGGCGTTCTGTGCAACAGCTAGCTTTCCTGGCATCACGACATGTCCCAGGTAATCAACCTTCTTTTCGAAGAAATGACACTTTGTCAACTTCAGGGTGACACCTGCTTCCCGTAGGAGGGAGAGTACTTGGTCCACATGGTGGAGATGTTCGGCCTCGTCCCGAGAGAATACGATCACATCGTCTAAGTAAATCAGACAGGTCTGCCAGCGAACGCTGCTAAGAATAATGTCGATGGCACGCTGAAACGTTGCCGGAGCATTCTTTAAGCCAAAAGGCAAACGCTTGAAGCGATATGTCCCCAAATGGGAGGTGAATGCCGTTTTGTCACGGTCGTCCTGTGCAACAGGAATCTGCCAATAGCCAGAATTACAATCCAATGTGGTGAATATTTGAGCATCTCCGAGGGAGTCAATGCAATCATCCATTCGTGGAAGGGGGTACACATCATTGACAGTGATGTCGTTTAGACCCCTATAGTCGACGCAAAAGCGTAATTTACCATCCTTCTTCGGGACAAGAACCACTGGGCTAGCCCATTCGGAGGTCGACGGTTCGATCACTCCCTTTTCCAGCATGCTGGTTATTTCCTTACGGGCAATCTCTCTACGAGCGGGTCCCATCCGGTAGGGTTGTTGCCGTCTAGGCTTGCTCCCTTCGACTATGTCGATTCGGTGTTCCGTAGCGCGGATGTCCCCTAGGGATCCATCCCACATAGACTCGTGTCGAGATAGCATGCTAAGGATGCGTTCCCTCAACGGGATTTGACCAAGGTGGTCCAGAGAGACTTCTTGCTTCCAGCTTGGTGGTTGGGTGGCCTCGGCCTTTTGCTCCTGATGGAGAGTAGTCACCATAGTGGAGGCCTCTTGGGAGGAAGGGGTAGAACGGCTGAGAGCCATGGGGCGCATTGGCCGTTCGGGTGCCCGAAGGGCATAGCCTATAATTGTCCCTTTTGGGAGGTACTTGTCGGATGTACCGAAGTTAGTTAATATAGTCAGGAATTCCTGTCGCGGGATGACTTCCGCAACCCCATTCGGGATAGAGACACGATGTCGGTGAAGGATCCGATCTCTCGGAGAGAGTATACTCAAGCCGCCACCGGCGCATACAACAGTAGTTGTTACTTGACTCCGCGGAGGAACATTCACACTTTGTGACAATCGAATGCCATGAGGTTGGCGGTCTAAGTTAATCCCATTAGAGGGTCGCGAGGCATCCACGTAGCACGAAAGGGTGGGGGATGTTTTACGCGTAGGCGACATCACTAGGATAGCTATCGACCCGCCGTCGTGAATATCAATTCGTTGGGCCCGGCACCTAATTGCGTCTACGTGGGTATTCATTGCCCCAGTTCCCAAGATGAGGGGTACGGCCAACTTAGGCGCGACGAAGAATTCTTCCTCAAAGGACTTGTGGCCTAACTGTAATGACAGTATTATCTTGCCTTTTATCCGAAGAGGATTGCCGTTAGCATCGGCCAGTTGCGGAACTTTCCCCGTAGGGACTTGGAATTGTTCCCAATTTTGGGGTAAGCTCCTTTCATGGATGACCGATGGTCCGGACCCGGTGTCCATCACCATACGCATGGGCGTGAGAATTGACGGATCGAGTCCGATGGAACCCATTACTACGTAATGGGCGGCCTTAAGCAGGCATGAGGCTTTCGGCCTTGAGGTTCGAGTCCCTGTGGGGGAACCCGAAGGGGTTGGTGTCTGGGAAAGACTTTGGTCCCTAGAGGGAGTTGCAGCCTTTTCCTGCGGAGGTGGTTGTGGTGAGATGTCCACCGAGTAGCGTAATCGCTCCACCTCCTGACGGGAGTGCGACACCTCACTCCCCGTCATTAGTTTTCCGACGACGTGTCGGAGTCGTCGGAGGTTCCAAGGCGTCGGCAACGTCTTGAGCCGTTACGGAAGATCCGTTACGTTCTAAAACGTCTCGCCTCAGAGGGCCCAATTTGGGATGATTTTCGTCATCGGCGAACGCAACCATGCGTGTTGGAGGGTTTGACCGTTGGAGCACGGCTTTAGGGTAATCCCTTTTTCGGTTGAACCGATTGGACTGGCGCTGTTGGCGGCGCATAACCTGCTCCGGTTCTTGCTGGTAAGCGTAGTTCGCAAAGGCGAAGTAAGTTCCCACTGAGGGTGGTAGGTAAGGGCAAGTGTACAACACATGCCCCGGTTGGCGACAGCCAGAGCATCTCCAAGTAACAGCCCCTTCGGGGATCATACTCTCAGCGAGTTTAAGATGTTCTCCCGTTAGGGTAGGGGCCAGCATTGGCGCGCCCATTGGGTTCCCGGTAGGGGAAGGTAAGGCCGGCGGCGGGGTCCGCGGTATCACAGCCGGTTCTCCGGGTACGGTAGCGAGCAACGCTTTACGTTTGCGTTCGGCAATTTCCCGGGTAGGGTAAGCCTTCGGCTTTGCGGGCAGCGAAGCTCGTAGAGAGTCCCCGAGTCCTTTAGCAAGGTTACGGACAGCAAGGAAATCTTCTCCGCCACTGCGGCCTATAGTCACCTTGACGGTGTGTTTAACCTCTGGGCGTAGGCCCTTGAGGTAGTAGTTGACCAAGTCTCTTTCCGAGAAGACGTTCGCACACAGGAGTGCAGCGTCCTGCAGTCTGTCTGCATATGCAGCTTCATCTTCATCCGGCCCTTGCCGTATACGCGTTACTGCGTCATATGCGTCCGCTAGGACATTGTCCGTCGCGTAGCGAGCCAGAAGGGCGTTAACGGCTTGAGGCCAAGTGATCTGCTGATGCAGGTGGTTGAGAAGCTTGCGCTTTCGCGCCTCAGCGGCGATAAACCGTTGAGGTTCTCCTTCCAGGAAATACTTGAGTAACTTGGTAGCTTCTCCCTCCGAGACTCCGCATGAATCACATGCATCTTGAAATTCCGCGAGGAACCGGAGGATATCGATAGGTTCCGTACCATCGAACGGCGTGAATGACGCGTTGAAATTACGGATCTTCTCCGTTAGCTTATACAAGCTTCTTGATTTACCCATTGGGGTGTCAGTCGTTAGGGACTTGTTCTTGAGTCGGTAGTACCGATAGGAGACCACTAGGTCGAACGCGGGTTCGCGGGCCTTCAAAGGCACTAAACCTTCCTCAAGAGGTCCTTCTTCATCATCCCACGAGGGATTTTCCGGTGCAGATCCGGTGGCACGAGTGTGCTGTCTCGTGCGAGAGATATTCCCTGTTTGGGATAGTGATTCGGCGAGGGCGTCGACACGGTCCGACAGGTGTCGGGTTGCTTCTGCGACTTGATCCAATCGGGGATCTTCTTCTTCCTCCCTACCGGATGTAGGGTCAGGGAAATCAGCCGATCGGATGCGGCGAGCAGGAAACTCCTGTTGTCCTAATGGACTGGCATTAAAGCCGTGAATCGAAAGCTCCTCCAGACGAGTTTCCAAAAGGGATACGCGTTTAGCGAATTCGGCTTTGACCTGATTCCAGGTTTCCGCTAGGAACTCGGCGTCCCGATCTTGGGTGGCTTCTCGGCTGGCGGCCATCAGCTTTGGCTCGACCAGTTCCATGACGGTTTCGACCGTAGCGTCTACGATTTCCGCCCTGCGGTCTTGAACAGTCTTCTCGACGACGGTGCTGAATTCAGCCTTGAACTCTTCCAACCGTTCGTTGAAGATTCGGTCGGCTCGGTCTTGCAGGGTGTTAATCACCACGCCTTCTTCGGCGATCAGATCCGAATCGGATAAGTCGCTGGCAGGCGCTATGTCCTCACTAGAGGGTCCCGCTGTAGGGTTACGAGGCATCGTGAAGATGATTGTGAAGGAAAATTTCTCTCAAAGAGACTTACCCGAGGGTACAAGGTTCTAGGTCGAGAGACCAATGTAGCAGGTAGAAAATCCGCTAGAGCGGCAAACCACCCGACAGGTGTCCCGAGCCTCGGTAGAGGAAGTGGTAGAGCAGATGAACCTTATAGGTACCCAGCGGGTAGTCTCGTGAGAGAGAAGGGATCGCTACCCGGAGGGGGTTGTGCGATTATAGCGCTCACGCGAGATGCGTATGGATAGAGCGAGTGACGTAATCCGTCGAGCTGTTGGCTAACCCTAAGGTTTTCCCGGAGAGGGGTTGAACAATAGGTATGCGAACACTGTTCCTGTGGGTCGTAATTCCACTTGAGTTTACGTTACTCTAGAAACCGTGCCTACTGGCTATTCCAGTGGCCGTTTTATACTAAGTCTACTGTAAGCTAGGGTTAGTGGTTAGGAATAAATATCCAGTTAGTGACCAATCAGAACCCAATTACTGGCGCTCGCCTACCCGCGAGGTCATTGCCAATAGGCTTACATGGCTGATCAGCCTAAGTTAAAATTTGCCCCTTGTGGGGTCTTGGCCGGGGCCGATAGGCCCGGGTGGGGTTATTTGTCAGCCTTAGCTGGTCCTAAGTATAGGAAACACGCCAGTTGGCTGGTGCCTTCTGATTGGCACATCCCGTAAGTGGGTACCCAATAGGGAAGCGACACGGCTCGATCAGCGAGGACCGCCAGGCGGTACGACAGCACGCACCAGCGCCACCAGCGCCACAAGCCCGCACCGCCTGAGGCACCAGCCAGCAACACACGAAGCAAAACACGCCACATACAATGGGACCGACCATGGAGGACACCACCCGCCCGGAAACCCACACCGCGCCCCCAAATCATGACAACTCCAACGAAAATCACACCTACCCCGAAACAGCTTCCTGATACCAACAAAATCATTCCCCCGCTATTCCCCACCCAAACCACAATGCCTCACCCCGAACCACCCACCGACACCATTTCCAACACGCCCCCTAAAACGTCCGCCTCAACTCCACACACAAGCTTAACCATTCCCCACTCTCCATCTCGACCACAGCACAATACATCTGCAGCCGACCTCCATCTCCAACTGGGTCACGCCAATCCAAACATTGTCCGCACCATGTGCAAACAACCCATGCTACCAGCACTCGATCCTCATCAACACGACCCCACACAACACTTCACATGCAGCGCCTGTGCTCAAGCCAAGATGAAGCCCTCTTCCCACAAACGATCTACACACACCCACCAAGTCGGACAACACATCTCATCCGATGTATGCGGACCTATCACACCCACATCCAAAAACAAAAATCGATATTTCCTTACATTCGTCGACACCAAAACAAGATTCACAACAATACACTGTATTCCCAACCGCAGCGTCATACCACAACTCACTTTACAACACATGGAATACGTACGAACCATGCACGGCCACTACCCCCGCTTCTTCAGATCGGACAACGCAAAAGAATACACCTCCACCCAATTAAAACAACAGCTCCGCAATCGAGGCATCACCCATATCCTCACTGTACCTCATACACCGCAGCACAACAGCATCGCCGAAAGAGTAAATGGCACACTAACTGCCACCATGCGAGCAAACCTGATCCACAGTCAACTACCTCCCGTTTACTGGGAGGACGCATTGAAAGACGCCAACTTCAAACGAAACTTAACACTGCACACGTCCACCAACAAAATCCCTTATGAACAATGGCACGACCGCCCACCTCAAATCCGGCGCCTCATCGCACTCGGCCAGCTAGGATACATACCATACTTAGCCCCCGAAAACAAAACATCCACACGTGCCACCCCTGTGTGCTACATGCATGGCGTCGACGACTACACCATAATGGTACGCTGCACGACAGACGACCGCCCCATCCACGCTTCCACAACCGACTTTCACGCCTACAACAACGATATGGATCCCACAAAAACAACTTCCCTCGTCTTTTCCGCTCGTACAACCAACCAAATCCCAGCCTTAATCGACCACACAACAACGGCTCCACACACCCACCGCCAAGCACGGAAATATCCCGACGCGCCGAAGTGGGCAACAGCTCACGACTCCAAACTAGCTAAACTGGATAACATGAAGTTCATCGAATGGCATACCGGTACAAACGAGACAACACAGGCCAAATAATAGAACGAAAGGCACGATGTGCGGTCAGAGGAGACATGATGAAACCATCCACACATTACCACGAAGACCAAACGGCCACATTCAGTGCCGACAAGAGCACTATCCGCCTCCTGCTCTGTCATGCTTCTGTCCACAACATGCCAACAGAACATTTCGACATCAAATCCGCCTATCTTCACGAGCGCTTCACTCATTCCGAACCAGTCTTCGTCCGTCAACACCCTAAATTTGACGGAACCTTCATGCACCCTGAACCAGCAGGCATCCTCCGCGGCAATCTCTACGGCACTCGCCAAGGTGGAAAAATATTTTGCGACGGCGCTCGTCAATTCCTCCTCAAAAATGGATACAATCAGGTCAAATCCGACCCATGCCTCTTCATACGCCACCACGGTCACCTAATGACGCTCATAGCGATAACTATCGACGACTTCCTTGCTTGCGCCACAACCGCCGACCTCCTCACAGAACTATACAATCTCCTAGCCACCAAATAAGACATCAAAAGACTTGGCCGCCCAACACAATACCTAAACTGGAAAATTGAACACACCACACAGGGCATCCGGATATCCCAGCCTCACATAATCTAATCGGTCATTTCTAAAACAAACATGGAGACCGCAAAACCCCTCAAAAACCTATACAGTGACGGCATTGACCTGTCACCACCCTCCGAGAGCGAAACAGAGGACAAAGCGATCGCAACATCCTACAGAGAAACAGTAGGTGAGCTCCGCTATCTCACGGACTCCACGCGTCCAGACATTCATTTCTTCATGAATTCCCTCGCGCGCGCCAGCCATAGACCAACACAGCGTCATTGGAAATTACTCAAACGCCTCATCCGCTTTCTCAAGAACACTCCCATGAAAGGAATCCAATTCCCCAACAAACCCTCCTCCCCCATCTTCTGCGCCTATAGCGACGCTGACTTCGCCAACGACACAGCAACGCGCAAATCCATCTCGGTCACAGTCCATCTATATCACGGCGCCCCAATCAACTGGGCATCTCAACGACAATCAATTGTAGCCTTAAGCACTTGCGAAGCAGAACTAATACCAACCGCAGACACCACACGATACACAAACTGGCTATCAGGAATGCTCAAGGAACTGCTAATTCTTCCCGCAGAACAACCTATCATCACATACACGGATTCACAATCTGCTATCCAGCTGGCAACCCAAATTGCACCAACCAAAAGGCGTAAGTTCATCGACCTTCGTTTCCACTACGTCATGGACTGCATAGAACGAGGCCTCATCAAACTGGACTACCTACCAACTGACGAAATGATCGCAGACATTTTCACAAAACCAATATCTACCAAGGCCTACAATCATCTCTCCGCTAAACTCAGATTATCTCCCCTCATTACCTCACCTTCCAGCCAGAGTACATCCACAGCTTCCGTACCCCTCGCCCCTTGGCGCCAGGGGGGCTGTCAGGATGCTAAATCAACTACAATGCCACCAAGGTCCGAGACCCACGTCAACCAGAATTGTCAGGATGCTAAACCAATGACAGCTGTCCTAAACAGCACGGTGGCCGACGACGTCGACCACAAGATATAAACTAGAGATCACGGGAGAACAGAATAAAGAGTCAGGAAAGAATCATCCTCTAACAATATGTAAATTTTCCAAGTTGGCATTTTGTGGATTTTTCTATATAAATTCCATGATTTCTCAATTCTCTCGGTAACTGTGTTGGACTTTAATGTAGTTGAATATATTTTCAATAATTGACTGAAAGCTCTACTTGGATTGAAGTTAATGGAGATGAGCTCCTCTGTGTTGGAAAACTTGAAGTCAATATCATGATGTCGTCAGTCCATGTAGTCAGTGTAAGCCCTCTGTAAGAAGATGGTTATGTATCATTTTTCAAAAGCCTAAATCGATACTTTTTGGTAATGATTCAAGCCATCTGCTTGGACTGTCACGCCATATTTCCAGCTCTTTTGTCTCATGCCCTCTCTGACGTGGTGTAGACCATATATGTGACTCCATCCCATCGTGACAAAATCTCCGTCTCTCATGACTTTCATACAACACTGACAGAGTTTCAGATATGGAATCAATCTTCATTGATTTTGATTGCATGGATATCAATCTTTTTCTCACTCGGGTCCTCGAACTACAATTGGTCTTCGAGACGGATCCTGTACTGTACTGAGCATTTGTGGATATGAAACAGCGATCAACTACGCTTTTATCAGCACCGCCAAGGCACTCACCCCTTTTTCAGTACTTCTTTCCTCCATCAACCCTTACCTATTGCCCGCCAAAGTCTTCATCCGCCATGCGTGGCTCATTGCTTATTCTAGTTGTGATCCTATTGTTATCTGCATTTGCAGTGGGCGAAAGCTCAGTTTCCGTCGATGCCGTCCAGCATGATCGCGTCACACTTGAAGATGGTGACTCAGATGTCGTGGAGAATTCTGGTGAAAAATTCCAATTCCAGGCGGAGGTATCAAGGCTCATGGATATCATCATTAATTCGCTTTATTCCAACAAAGACGTTTTCCTTCGAGAGCTAATATCCAATGCGTCGGATGCGCTGGATAAAATTCGCTTCCTTGCCCTATCCGATCCTCAACTACTCGGTGACGGCGATCAAGCCAAATTGGAAATTCGAATTCGCGCGAATAAGGATGCTGAAACATTGGAGATCTTTGATACAGGTATTGGTATGACTCGAGATGATCTCATCAAGAATCTTGGTACTATTGCGAAGAGTGGTACTAATGCATTCTTGAAGAAGGCTGCTGAAAATGCCAAAGATACTTCCAATCTTATCGGCCAATTCGGCGTAGGCTTTTACTCCGCATATCTCGTTGCTGATCGAGTCACCGTCACATCAAAGCACAATGACGACAAGCAATATGTTTGGGAATCTGGTGCCGAACGTACATTCACTATTTTCGAAGACAATGCTGGTGGAGATCTCGGTCGTGGTACAAAGCTCACTCTTCACATGAAAGAGGATGGTCATGAATATCTAGAAGAATCCAAATTGAAGGATCTCGTGAAGAAGTACTCTCAGTTCATTAACTTCCCCATATATTTGGAAATTACTGAACAAGTCGAAGTTGAAGCTAAAGAGGATGACACTTCTGACGATGATTCCGAAGATGATAAGGAGGAGGACGGGGAATCAGTTTCCGATGATGACGATGATATTAAAGTGGAAGACGGGGATGCAAAAGACGCTCGAGACAGTCCGAAAACTACTACAGAGTCAAGGAAGAGTTGGACATTGATCAATGAGAATAAGCCGATTTGGACTCGTGATCCGTCCGAAATTTCTGATGAGGAGTATGCAGAATTTTATAACGGCATAGCAAAGCTTCCCGGGAAAGCTCTAGCTCATTCTCACTTCAAGGGAGAGGGTGACGTTGAATTTAAAAGTATCATTTATATTCCTGACAAACCACCTGTCGGGTTGTACGGCGGTAACACAGACGAAGAAAAAGACGCAATTCGCTTGTATGTGCGCAGGGTGCTGGTGACTGATAAGTTTGAATATGGCCTACTCCCACGCTACTTGGCCTTCCTTGTTGGGATAGTGGATAGTGATGATATTCCCATCAATGTTTCCCGTGAGATGCTGCAACAAAGTAGAACACTGGACATTATCAAGCGAAAGTTGGTCAGAAAGGCCCTTGACACCATTCGATCTCTTATGAAAGAAGATGCAGACGAAGATGGTTCGAGTGATTCAGATGAAGATGGCGAGGATGGCAAAAAGACAAGCAAGTATCTCAAGTTCTGGACGACATATGGGAAAAGCATCAAACTAGGAGTTATTGAAGATGCATCCAACCGTGCAAGACTCGCTAAACTATTGCGATTCCGCACATCTAAGACAGATACAAGTGATCCTACTGCGTGGGCTTCCCTAGATGATTACATGGAGCGAATGAAGGAAGACCAAGATCAGATATATTATCACTCAGGAGCTGACCTTGACACAGTCAAAGAAAGTCCATTCCTGGAAAAGTTATTGAAGAAAGGGTATGAAGTCTTGTACCTCACAGAACCGATTGATGAGCATATGATCATGCAGTTACCGGACTATGAGGGGACGAAATTCATGTCCATTTCAAAGGACAACTTCAAGTTCGGGGATAAAGACCAAGAAGAGGAAAAGGAAAAGAACAAGTCTCTCAAGAAGAAGTTCAAGCCATTGACCAAGTTCTTAAAAGAAAATCTTGGAGACAAAGTTTCAAAAGTGAAGCTCTCAACTCGCCTGAGTGAAACTGTCTGTGTATTATCCACAGACCAATACGGGTATTCTGCACGAATGGAAATTATTATGAAGGCTCAGGCGTTCGCTGATCCTGACTCTATGGCGTACATGACTCCAAAAGCAAAAATAATGGAACTCAATCCTCATCACCCTATGGTGAAGGAGATGCTGAGCCTTGTCGAAGAAGGGGGCCAAGATGAACGAGTGGCTGACCTCGGACACCTCGTGTATGACACAGCTCTTATTTCTTCTGGCTACTTGATGAATGACAATGCAGATTACGCCAAGAGAATGTACAAGATGCTTTCTCAAAGTGTCGGAATTGATCCGAACGCTAAAGTGGATGAGGAGATACCGGTTTCTGATGAAGTTGAAGGTGGAAACGAAGAAAGTGATACTGTCGAGGGCGATAAGGAGGTTATCTCCGGAGATACACCTGATGATCATGACGAATTATAACACTCCTGACTAGAGCTTGATTGCCACCTCTCTAGTAACTACAAGATTTCCATAGGATGGTGGAAAGGTGAATACAAAACTGCGTGAATGCGTGCGTCCAGTAATCTAGACAAGCTTCACAGTTTATATTGAACATAAAACCATCAGCACGATCTACTCGAGCTGAACCGTCGACTGCGAAAGTCCCCTATTGTATCGATAATTTCAATTTCCAGGTCATGGTACAAATGGTCATCATCCTACCTCACGCTGACGTAGTAGGCCTAGATCCATTACGATCTCACGTGCGATTGAAAAAATCTCTGGTGCAGTCCATGAATATGTTTCGCCGGAAGAGAGTCTTGTCCCGAAATAATCACTAATTGCATCAAGTGCCTCGGGATTAAGTTCACGCCTGGCACAAAATGACTGCACAATATCAGCCTGGGCTGTCCGATCTGGTGGTTGAAGAGCAATATGAAACTCAAAACGCCCCGGTCTCAGCAATGCAGGATCGATAAGTTGCAAAGATCTCGTTGTACCAATCAGAAAAATAGGGCGTTCCGCACTGAAAGACTTTAGACCATCTAGCTCTACTAGAAAAGTACTCAAAAGTCTGTTGAAAGTCTGAGTGGAAGCATCTCGTCCACTGCCGTCAACGGTTTCGTTGTCATTTCGGTATGGTGCAAGTGTGTCAATGTTGTCCATTACAACAATTGCAGGTGCTATTGAACGGGCGGTTGATAAAAGAGATGCTAGATTACGTTCAGCCTCTCCAATGACACTACTGACAATTGAGGTGCTGTCCATAAAGATGAAGTTGACGGAATTTAAAGCGACCATCGAACGGGACAGTTTTGCTAGAGCTGATTTTCCGCATGCGGTAGGCCCATGGATCATTATACCCTTGAAGGCTCCAAGTTGACGGATTGCATGCACTGTTTCAGTGACTTGTGTGTTAGTAGAATTGAATTCCTGCATGAAGACTGCCGATAGACATTCGCGCATTTGTTGAATGGCTGTATCAAGACCGAAAAGTTGCAGGTCGGTGTGTGGGGAGTTGTTGAGCAAATAGTTGGAGGCGGTCGCAGATGCACTCAATAAGCTTGGGGTGACAGATTGCAAAGAAGAGGCGAAAACTTGTTGAATTGTTTTCAGATTGACAGCATGTGGGAAAGGATTCTGGAACAAAATGTCCTCGATACAAGAAAATAAGCTTGATGTGTCGGAGGAAAGGAAGCCTGGAGTCGCTCGAGCCATTATGGCAGCTTGTGAATGAAGCGCATCCTCAGGAGTATCGGCGGGTAAGATTTTGGCAAGCCAGTTATGGAACAATAGTCGGCGTTGTTGAAATGACAAAGCATTGAGAGGCAGGAGATGTGAGATTCGACCTGGTCGAATGAGAGATGAATGAACAGCTGATGGAGTTGTACTTGTTGCAATAAAAACCATTTGACACCCCTTCTCCTCATGCAGAGCTGCTAACGAATCATTGAGTGCTGCAATGATGCGCATATCTATAGGCGATTTGATGTCTGCCGGTGCCCATATTTCAAGGTGATCAATTATGATTGCCACAGGGGTTTGAGATTGGTCGTTCACCGATGCAACGTTTCGCCGGAAAGAATAGTCGAGAGTCTTCTCAATGGTACCTGCCTCATCTGTTGAAAGGTCTCGCGCAGTTAATGATCTAATAGTGTAGTTGTTCGCCTGCGTGCATTTGTTGATTAAATGAGATTTACCGCAACCGGACGGCCCATGAAGAAGAATAGCCTGGAACTTGTGATCTTGAGCGGCGGTCTGTAAAAGGCTTTCTAGGGACTGATGCGTGTCCATCAGAGTGCGGGAGAGAAGGAAGAGCGGTGAGCTTGATGCAATCGTGTTAGATCCATCGCATGAGAAAAGCATCTTATTTTAATCTGAAAAACAACCAATTCTAAGCAAAACTGCACAGGTCTCGTCTGAATCTTGCACTCGCTTTGCGATCCGCGGTGGAGAAAGATGCTTCCATTTACTCTCCAGAACCCGAGCATCTAGAATTGAGCTCGTTGACGTTCTCTGCCAGTAGCACTCAACCATCTCATCGACAATGACTCAAACGGCTTTCATCGTCCATTCTCCCGTGCTGCGCACCTACAAGAGCAACGCCCCCAATCGTTGTGCAAACGCTTTTAATACGCCGCGTCCATTTTTTCCAAACCGATGCCTTCCATCTGCGATAGTGCACGACGATGGGTACGCTCCTTGCAGTGGTGATTTCATCAGCAATAGTGCCACTGATTCCGAACTATTATCCTACCCAACGTATTCGGTTCCGATTCGTTCGATTGCAGAAGAGGATGCCACTGTTGGCGGGACCGGTGACATGGGCGGTAGTGCAGGAGGGGGAGGGGGTGGATTTGGTGATTCGGGATCGGCAGATGATGACTCCCTTCCTGATGATGTGCGAGATGCAATTGCAAGTGGTGTACTCTCGGCAGAATCCTTGAAGCGATATTATCAAGCATTGCAGAATCCCATCACCAAACTATTTATGACTATACCTGCATTTAGAAGTAGGTTCCTGGCAGACTCGGCATTTGTGTTCAAACTGCTCGTTCAGGAACTGGTTGGAAATGGAACGGCACTCGCTTCAGAAATCGCCGTTCGAGGGAAAGACATTGTACATGAATTGGAATACGTCGCTTCAGACCTTATAGTTGGAACAGTAGTTGAAGCTGCATTTGTCTGGTTGTTGGCGCCCACACTTGCAGTATCTTCCAGTTCTACCTCGTCTGCAATTTCGAAATACCTCGCTTCACTGCCTTCCAATTTCTTCCAGCCTTCAACAGCGCTTCAGACCTTTTCGCCGTCGCAACGAATCGCTTCCTTCTTCTATGCCGGTGCGCAATATGCACTCATTGGATTTGTAGCTGGCATAATCGGAACTGCCATCACATACGGCATTATTGAAACTCGCAAACAGCTCGATAGAAAGTACAAGCCCGAGCGACCACTACCTGCCGTATTGCCAAACTCGGCTGCATGGGGCGCTTTCATGGCCCTTTCCAGTAATACTCGTTTTCAGATTGTTGAGGGAATGGAACTTGGCATCGCACGTCTATTCGCTGGCAAGGCAGACTCATTGGTTAATGCTAGTATCATTGCGTTACGCTTTGGCAACAACTATTGGGGCGGCGTGCAATTTGTCAAGTTCTTCCGCTTTCTTGGATTACATGCAACCGGCGAAAATGAAACTGCCCACTAGCATGTTGATCAAATGCTAGTTCCACCGGTTGATAAACACGACAGAGCAACTTCTACTTGAAGATATTCACATCTACTGGTTGATCAACGTATCCTACATGGATACCACCTGCTAAGACGACGAGATAGAATGCAATACCGCACAAAGCAAACACACCTACAAATGTGATGCTGGGGTTCAACCACCACGGCGGCCGTTCTCCCGTCTGACTAGCAAACGGTGAGATAATATAAAACCGATCCAACAAGCTCATCCCCTTCTTCCTCTCTTCTTGCGTCTCTAAAAGTGTGTTGTATTCTTTTGCAATATCCTGTGGCGTTCGTGCTACGTCAGGATTAAAGTCTGCCATTTTCTTGATCTCGTTTTTCTCCCCACCCGTGAACTCCAGCAATTCAATCTCAAATGTAAGAGTCGCTGAACCAGGAATAACAGGCGGCATACCTCGTCGACCATACGCATATTCCGGTGAAATTATAAACTCGGCCACTTCTCCAGCACGCATTGTTGCGACACCAGCCTCCCAACCCTTGATAACCTTCCCGGCGCCAAGTTTGAATGAGAAACTATCTTCACGATTTCTGCTGGAATCAAACGTGGTGCCGTCTGCGAGTTTCCCCGTATATTCGACAACAACTGTTGCGCCCTTATCTGCCACATCACCGGTTCCAGGCGTGATCAATGTCTTCTTGACGCCGCTATCTCCCGTCACATCAAATACCTTTCCCACGTTGGCCATGTCCTGCTCAGCCTGTGCCTGTTGTTCAAGTTGCTCAGTCTGATCTGCGTCGCGCTTGAAAGGATCCATAACGTCTGCAATTCCAAAGCGAATATCAGCCTCCTCAAATTGGGCTAAATCATCATCTACGTCGTCCACAACTCCTTCAGCAATAAAGTCAGACGCTGTTTTCTTAGGAATTGCAGGTAGCGGACGGTTCTTTTTCTGCCCAAGTGCGCGAACGGCACGCCGTGTAGAACTTTCTTGCTCGTCTGCAGCTGTCTCTTGAGGTTTCGGATCCGCGCTGCTCTCATCGGCTGATTGAATAGGCTTAGATTTGGCTGCTGAACCTTCCTTGGGTTTCCCTTGAGATTTTGGTGCTGGTTTCTTTTTTCCAATTGAACCGAATGATGTCGGTTTGGCTGGTGCACCAGGTCCGGCAGCCATTCCTGAAAACGAGGATGACCCGCCAGAAGACGTTCTTTGTGGCTTTGGGCGAAGCACGTTGGATTCATTTGGTTCAGATTTAGGACCGGGTGTTGCTTTGGCACACAGGATATTTCGACGAAGATTGCATCGCGATTCCAGAGGGTGAGAACGAGAAGAGAGCGGTTTTGTGCCAAAGAATGTTGATGTGGGCACAAAGGCTTCCATCGTAATTGTCTGTGCAGAGATTGTTCAGGAAGTGTCTCTCAAACCGTTTCAATACGTTCAGTTGAACAAAGGATGAAGGAGTTGTGAGGGGAGATCTCAACGAACGCCCAACGGAATACTCTTCCAATCTCGGTCGGTTTTGATAAAATCCTATTTTTTTCTGACATCACCAACGATCTCCGCTTCACATAAAACATTATCGATCTGAGTAATATCCGGCTAACGAGTCTAGTCACCGTTGGCGTACTTGCTGTTCGCGCTTCTTCCTACTTGTGTTTCTATCATGAACTGACCCATTCTCAACAACTTTCGCTCTCACCATGTCGACGAATGCCTACAAGTTTGGGAATGCTTTTGTCAATCCGAATAGTTTTAAAGTGCGTTCACAGCAATATCCGCGTGGGTCGCAATCACAAGCGCGCAACAAGCGTACGTTTTTCAACTGGTGCAATACTCGGCGTATTGCTAATTGTACCCTTCCAAACGTAGAGAAGGAGAATGGCAGTGCATTGCCACAGTCTTTTGCGCCATGTATCCCGGAGGGAGTGAACAAAATCCGAGAGGACATCGCCATTGAAATGTTTCGACGTTTACAATACTCCCGACTTGAAACCAACCTTGTCCAGCCGAACATTGAAACAGCACACTGCATATCTCCCGCATCGAAGGCAACTCAGCCACCGCTGCTCTTTCTACACGGATTTGACTCGAGCATTCTAGAATTCCGTTTCCTCCTACCATTCATGGACGAACAACCGGATATAGATGCACACTTTATTGATATTCTCGGTTGGGGGTTTACAGAAAAGCCAATTTGTCCAGGCTTCGATTACGGTCCCAGCGCAAAGCGGGAACATATACGCGCATACCATGATAGCTTCATGGGATCGCAAGCTATGGTGCTTGTCGGGGCATCTATTGGTGGCGCTGCAGCGATTGATTTCGTACTCAACTACCCTGAAAGAGTAGAAGCGCTTGTCCTAATCGATGCACAGGCCTTTGTCGACAAACAGCAATCTAAACTATTGCAAACTTTCCCGTTTGTTGCGTCATGGGGAGCCGAATTGCTCCGTTCCGACTGGTTGCGACGCAAGGCAATTGACCTATCGTATCAATCTGATGTATTCAAGAGCAATGAGACATTGGCGATTACAGGCCTTCACTGCAGAACGCCAGGTTGGAAGGAAGCCACTGTCAATTTTGTCTTGAATGAAGGCTATTGCATCAAGGATCGAGTACAGGATGTTGCTTGTCCGACACTAGTTATTTGGGGCGACAACGACCGAATCGTCCCGATTGGAAATGCACAAAAGTTTGTGGATACCATTGGAAATTGTCGACTTGAGTTTGTGAAGGATTGCGGTCACTCGCCGCATATCGAAAAGCCTTCCATAGTGGTAGACAAGATTATGGAGTTTGTAACTGGTCTGTCAGGCGAAAATTGACGACCTAGTAGTGAAGTAGGGCAATCATGTACTCGCGATTGGTTGCTGCGTATCATTAGAAAATAGCTCAAGCAATGGTATGGCAACAGAGAGGGAAGTGTGTAAAATAAACTGGAGCCAAACAAGCCGGCCGTTTACGCATTCTCTTTCCTTTCTGGCGGGTATGTCCACTTAGCTGTCCCAATGGCTGTTTCTACATCTTCCGGCGAGATACGAATCTTCCTCAACTCTTTTCGCTGTGACACCTTATCGCCAAACCATGCATGCTTTGCAACATCAGACAGAGTAGCTCTGTGCTTTGGCTCCTTTACGAGCATCTTCTTGATCAGATCTTTCAGCTTGCGAGATACCTTTGGTTGATCCGGGAAGCGCAATCGTTGCGTGCAGATACAGTCATATATCTCGAAAACAGACTTTGCCAGGAACGGTGCACGTCCATACACCATGTAGAACAGCGAGGCACCAAGGGACCAAATGTCTGCAGCATACGATTCTGGTGGCGCTTTCGGGCTGCGCTCAGACATACACAGTTCCGGAGCGATGAAGGCTGGTGTTCCAGGAGCTGATGATTTTGCGCGTGGATCCTCACTCGTGACGTCGTACATGCGTGCCTCGCCAAAGTCTGAAATTTTCACAGTGCCATCGCCACACCTCAACAAATTATCTGGCTTGATATCACGATGCGCTATGCGCTGGAAGTGGAGATATTCAAGACCAGTTACAACGTCACGCATTATTTCACGCACGCCATCTTCAGAAAGCGGCTTGACGCCTTCGAGTTTGCTAGAATCCATGACAACACCACGTGCCATATACTCGACTACGACCACGTAGCCATCCTTTTCTGCGTCAAACAGCACATCCCTATGACTGACAATATTTGGATGATCTAGCTTGCGCAAAACTGCCTGTTCTTCAGGATTGCTCATGGAAGAAGACACGCCGTTCTTCTTGACATTCGAAATGACTTTCACAGCATAGAATCGCTTATCTACGGTCGACAATGCAAGCTTAACTTTGCCAAAGGAGCCACGGCCGATGCCACCGAGAAGAATGTATTCATTGACATGCTTGCGAGTTGAAACGGCCTTCTTGCGCCAGGAGTCACGCAACGGGTCGTAATTGATTCTTTCTTTGAGGACAATGTTAGACTCTGTCACCTTTGCCTTTTTGGGAACAAGACATGAAAGACCTGTGAGCCATGTCGTAGACTCCTCCTTTGTCGCAAGAAGAAGCGCTAATTTATGACCATCATTGGTCTCTACGATAAGTTCACGGTCATGAGAGCGCAACTTTTTAACCTTTGTCAAGTTGAGACGACCGTGGTCCTGTCCACGTTTCTTGGATTTCCAGTTGAGGGAGAGGAGATCCTCACCGAGCCAAATCCAGCGTTCACCATACCTACGAAGCATCTTCCTCTTCTGGGCGCGGGTACCACGGAGCAAGTCGACAACACAATCGAGAACGGACCTGCCTGCGAGGGCGGACACGGCGCCCATTTCGCTGGCAGCTGCGACCTCCACGGGGTCATGTTTGGGTTCCTCCTCGACCTGGGAGAAGAGGAGGTTTTCATTGGGGCCATCTTTCTCGTATTCGGAAACCACGGTGAGCCACGACTCTGCGGAGAGGCTTGCAAACGACGAGTCCTGACGCACGAGTCTGTCTTCCGGGCTCACTTCGTCTTCGTCTGTCGGGGCGTCCGAGGCGGAGGCGGTCTCGGAGGCTGTGAAGGAGGCGGAGAGGGAGCCGGAGGCCTCGGAGAAGCCCTCCTCGGTGCGGTAGGAGGCGGGATAGGGCACGGAGGGACCTGCTTGGGCGGCTTGTTGACGCGGGTCGTCCATGCCGTCCGTGAAGACGGAGAGCGGATGGGTGGGGGGCGACATGGCATCAGCTGCGCGTGGAGGGGGCGTGGGCGGCGCGGATTGCGGACGTCGTTGCGCAAAGATTGGCTGGTGCTCCGACGGGGGGCCGGGAGCGCTGGCGCTGGCGGCGGCGCTGGTGGCGGCGTTGGAGCTGGACTGGGTTGGTGTACGGGTTCGGATGAGGAAGGAGGGGGTTGGGCGGATGGCGGATGACTGGCGGTTGGTGAGGTTGATACACATACATAGATAGGCGCGCGTTGGCAGTGCGGGGCAGAGCAGCGCAACGCAGGTCTGGTGTGGCTGTGCGCAGATAAATGATGATGATACTACAGCAGAGTAGAAATAATAAATTAATATTATACGATTTCGTAACCTTCTTGGACCGATCCACACAATTGGTCCGATCGTCAAAAATTTCGCGGCCTTCCAGCCCATTTGTAATATTTTATTCTCCTTGAAAACTATTGGCTCATACATCGCCGTCGTCACCAAATCTGTCTGCCACGTCCGCCCTCCCCGACCATCATCGTCCATCACCAACCATGCTGCGTCGCGAAGCGCGTCTCCGTCGCGAGTATCTCTATCGCAAGTCGCTACAGGGTGCCCGAGCAGCCGCCTACGATAAACGCCTCTCCGTGCGTCAAGCTCTCGCCGACGGCCGTCCAATTCCCACAGAGCGCCGCAAAACTGAAGCTGCCCTTCGCCAATCCGATGCCTTCACTGATGCATTGCACGACGCCCCGTCCTCCAACATCGACGATGAGTACGCCAATGCCACCCATATGGACCCCCGCATTGTCATCACAACTTCCCGAGATCCCAGTACTCGCCTCATGCAGTTCGCAAAGGAGGTCCGCCTCTTGTTCCCCAATGCGCAGCGCCTCAATCGCGGAAACGTGGTCATGAGCGAATTGGTCGCATCCTCGCGTGCAAATCATATCACAGATCTCGTGGTGTTACACGAGAATCGCGGACAGCCCGATGGCATGATTGTCTCCCATTTGCCCCATGGTCCCACCGCCTATTTCAACCTCACTAACGTCGTCACCCGACACGACGTTGCCGATCAATTGCCTGGCACAATGTCCGAAGCGTATCCGCATCTCATATTTCACAACTTTCAGTCCAAACTCGGCAGAAGAGTTGCCGACGTGTTGAAGTATTTGTTCCCGGCGCCCAAACACGATTCCAAACGTGTGCTCACTTTTGCTAATGTAGATGATACCATTTCGTTCAGGCACCACACGTTTGCGAAAAAAGGCCACCGCGTCGATGACGTTGAATTGTCCGAAGTCGGTCCGAGGTTCGAGATGACCATTTACAAATTGCGACTCGGAACACTTGACCAAGATGAAGCAGATGATGAATGGGTGCTGAGACCGTACATGAACACAGCCAAACGCAGACGCATCCTAGCATAGTACTCTATCTATTCACAACAACTCGCACGCGCTCAAACTTTGTCCAACAAATCCAAATACACCTCACACTCATCGCAATAAATATGCTCCGCCTCATAAACTCTCACCTGCACAGCGTCCGGATCATCCAAAAGCTCGATAGGCGTCATAGGATCCGCACTACCCGGTCTCTTCACAGAAACCTTTGCATGAAACGGCGCACATGCGCCAATCACCCTAATCAACGCCTCATACTCACCATCACCAGGTACCTGGTTCACAAACTTGCAACAATTCACCCACCCGCGACCCAGCTCTCCAACATACCCGACCAATCTATGCGGCCTACCCAACAAACACGTCGCCAAACGCACATCACCCTCAGCCAGCGCCCTTCGCACCCTTGTCGACGACGTGACGCCACAACCGGCCACATCCACCGCATCCACAACACGCACATGAAAGTCGCTCCGCTGCGCAATGTGGCGCAGCAATTGCACATCGCCTGCCGCGCGCTTACCAAAGCGCCAATCGGCGCCGCACACGATCCCTTCCGCGCCGAAATCGTCGCACAACATCGCGATAAACTGCTCCGGCGTCTGGTCGCGAATATCATTGAACGGCAGAACGTTCCATGCGATCGTCTTGCCGACCACGGAGGACCACGCGCGCAGGACGCGATCGCGGTCAATGGCGGCCACTACCGGCGCGCGTGGCGTCCATTTGAGCGCTTCCGCCATGCCGGAGAACGACAGCAGCGTCGGAGCACCCATTTCGGCCGCGACGCGCGCCAGCTCGCGATGGCCCAGATGGAAGGCGTCGAACTTTCCCGGCACAATGATCCGCCGTGTGGACGTGGTCGTCGACGCCGGCACGCGCTGAGAGTCGGCCGGCGATAGCGGCTGCGCGGACGCCGTTGCGCACGTGTGGTTCGCGAAAGCGCGGATTCGCTTCGGTGGCGGTTTGGTTGTGAAGATTGCCGGTGTCGGCACCCAGCATGACGCGCGCATCGTGGTTG
Organism: Asparagopsis taxiformis; assembly: GCA_030407315.1. Classification (NCBI taxonomy): domain Eukaryota; phylum Rhodophyta; class Florideophyceae; order Bonnemaisoniales; family Bonnemaisoniaceae; genus Asparagopsis; species Asparagopsis taxiformis. The sequence continues at coordinate 83,032 of JALQPE010002008.1, forward strand.
GCGACGGTAGCTCGCGCATGCGGGCTGGTGGGATTGTGGAGTGTGATGTGTGGTATGGGGAAAGTGGTCCGGTGGACCGATGAAGGATTGTTGTGGTCCGAGAAAATTGTGCAGCTGTAACGAAATCGATACGCAGCAGCACAATATTGCAGGTATATTACAAGCTGTCAAATCGTATCAGTTGGTGGGCGATCAAGTTGAAAACGACTTTTTTTTCTTTACAGCCAATCAACATGACATACGATGCGTCTGTCATTTCTCATCACAGCACTTTTGAGAAATCTGCAATTTTGCTTCGAAAGCAGAACGGGTGCCTCCTCCTATCGCCATTTCCTGTGAGGTACTCCTTTACCAAACCAATGGCTCCATACACAATTGACAGCGTCGCCACCAATAACATACATCGCCCTCTAAATCGTTCGCCGTCGCTTTCCAAGTCTAGAAAAACAGTGTCGTCCTCTGCGCGCTGGTCAGCACCAATCTCTCTCAACAGCTTGGACATTGCCACACGTCCGTTTGCAACGTCGTCCAGTTGCGCATCGGACAGTGTGTACACAATGGATAGCACTTCTCGAACTGGCGCTTCTGAACGTCGACTGGCCGATATGTGCTCAAAGGCCATATCGATTCTCTTGCGGTTCTGTTCTACTACACCTACTGTCTCGATGTTGCTATCCACCTTCTGTTCACCTTCGTACGTTAGCATGAAATCAGTATCTGTCCAATGGCTAGCTTCTTTCTTCGGTGCAAACTTGAACAAGTCGACTTTCCGTCGTTTGAAATACTCCTCGCGAAGCGATTTGCACATGGCGAATAGCAGCTCATATTTTGCGACAAGATCGCACCCGAGACGGTCATACAGACAGTGTAGTTGTCTGTCGTCGAATATACGGACAATGCCCTGCTTTGCGTCGATTGTAGATAGACGATCCAGAGCAGCCTGGTTGCGAAATGTCAACGTTGAATTGGGATGTTCAACTTGCTCGATGAGGAAGAGCGGAAAGGCGGTATTACCTGTTCGGGTAGACCGACTATACAACGGCTGTATGAAACCTGTGCATGATTCAAAGATGAACAGAGCGTTATGCAGTCTGCTTTCAAAGTCTTCGATGCCTAATGATGCAATATTCGGGATTACTATGTGTCCGTAACGAATGAGCGGTCGCACAAGATCGTCGCATGAATGACGGATTTCATCTGCGGACACGAAGACAACTACGGTTGGCGTAGAGGACTTGACAAGCGTCGCTGGCAGATGTGCAGAGGATTCAATGAAGGGCACGTCAAAGATGAGCAGCGGCGCGGATTCAACTGCATTTGAGGTGAGTTGTACGTGTGACGAAATCAGCGTCGGATGGCATGAGGGCAGATGTAGAGGTTTGAGATCTAGTGGCTGCGCGCTGCAGCGCAAACTGAGGAGCAGCAAGGCAGAGGTAAGGAAATAAGGGTTTGCACCAAGCATTGCTCATGGTGGTGGACAGGGCTTCGATAGGCGCTACATGTGCTGGTTGAATGGGACATAATGGCGCGGTTGGGAGGCACCGACAGTGAATTATTAGAGCGTGTGTGAACACGTACGCTACATGACGTTTTCGGCAGTGGGCTGTGTGGGTGGAAGGGTTGCGAGATGAATTGTAATTGGGGAGTGGAAAATACCGACAGCCAAAGTGGATTAGCGGATAGATAGGTGGGCGCACCACGTGAGGGCAGCTGACATCAAGGTGTGGCACTAACGGTGGACTGTGCTGGTGGCATGCGGCGGGAAGGGTGGTCGCTCGATGGTAGGCGTCGGATGAATTGATGAAGGCGGACGGAGGGCGTGGAACGGAAGGTGTCGCGGAATGACTATATTTAGTGGGTGGCGTGCGCGCGAGTGCAATGGATTACAGTGTGTTTGATTGGACGCATGAGAAAAGAGGCGGGGAGAAATCGACCAAAGGTTGCCAAAGTTGGGCGGAAATTAGCCAATCATCGCGCGGATTTTGTGCGTATGATATGCACGGCGCAAAAGGAAATAAATATTTGGCGCGCTTCACAAAGCGGCCGTGCACTTGCACTGCCGCATGGCCAGACATGCACTCATTTCAGCGTAAACACATGCGTGTGCGGGCACGCACAATGAGAAGCGTATGACAGACAGCACAAGTGCTCGCACGCAGTCATGCGCGCGTCCGGGCGCAATGCCAAGCTTGTGCCCCTTTCCTGCCCGTCTTTTGCGCGCTCAATGTAACAGATCTACTCCAATACATTCCGTCATTTTTCACTTCTAGTCAGTCCAGCTCTTCTTACACGGCCACACAAAACAGTCAACCTCTCTGTGCGTACTCGCCTTGACCCGTCTAGCACTCTGCAAACCCGCCGCCACCTCTCCCCTGTTCTCCGCTCTTGCTTTACATGCATATAACAACAACAAGCACCAGTTGCCCATCTACACTCCTCGTGTAGTGTAGACATGGATTCACAGAACAACGCCGCCTCACCCTCGCTGTACGCAGATCCGTTCAACATAGAGCAACCAGATGTGGATGAGCCCGCTTCCTTCCCACTCCAATCGCCCAATCGACAGCAGCTCAACACTCCAATGCACCCTCCCGCAAGTCGACAACTCAATGGCGTCACTACCCCCGCCGCTGCCAGCAACACAACCCCCCATCCTTTCACCTCTCCATCCCCAAGTCCCTCGACGCCTGCAATCTTAGCATTCAACCCTGATGATTTTTTCGCGTCTCCGCCACAGCACCAGCAAGGCGCCACCGCCGCCAGCGTCGCTGCTGCATCATCCGCCGAACGTTTCACTCCCGAATTGAAGCGACGCCTCTTCTGCCCCGCCGATTCGCTTCTCTCCACTGCTAACACAACCGACAAGAAACCTGTACCCACCCCCGATTCCATCGCCCTACACACTCCCCTTCCACAACCCTCCTTCTCGCAATCGCAGCCAACCCCAGATCGTTCACAGCCCATCACAACTCCTAAGCCCCCTTCGCCTCGACTCAACTCGCAACACGCCCTGGCTAAGCCCGATCTACCGCAGCAACCAAGCTCTACGCAAATTCGCTTGAAGAAGGAAATTTTCATGGCACACGTCGTGCCTCCACTCCCAGGCACACCCTTCACCCCCGCAAATCCCTGCAAATGTAGCTGCAAGGCTTCACGATGCCTCAAGCTTTACTGCCCGTGCTTTGCCCGCTCCGGATACTGTGGTGACGGCTGTACTTGTAAGAATTGCCAAAACACCAGTGCGACTGCCTTCATTGTCAGGGATGCTCGCCAAAACGTTCTTACGAGAGATCCGCGCGCGTTTGACCCCAAGGTCAGAAACTCCCCAGCCACCGCAAATGGTGATATCCATACAAAGGGCTGTAATTGCCGCAAGGGCTGTGGAAAAAACTATTGTGTCTGCCGAGAACTCAAGGTTGACTGCGGTCCGCGCTGTACATGTTCAGGACCAAAAGGATGCCTCAATGGAAAGAACAATACCAGTACTGCTCCTGATGCCGCCGTCAACAGTGAACAGATGCCTGTAGCGTTGAGATTAGGTCCTTCACCTGAACGATTTCTAACATGTCTTCCTCCAGCCAAACCGGTTCGCAGTCGAGGCTCTGCCATTGCAGGTGCACCCAAGCAGGAAAAGAAGCGTTTAAAGCAGGATACGCGACAGGTGGCGCTTGCACGTGTGAGCAGCCTCCAATCACCACATATTCTTAGCCCCGCCTTCCCTTCTCTAAATATGGATGTTTCACCTACTATGAGCCTGCGTGACAATCTAGAAGACTACCGAAACGTGATGGGCGAAGATGCGTTGTTGACTCCATTTGCCTTGCGGAAAGGACAAAGTTTAGTTGGTTTCCGTACTCCAGACCAGAATAGAAAATCTCCTGGGAATGTCGATCATAGTGGCACTGTACAATTAGGCAGCATTGGTTTCGCAAGCTTAGAGAGCGGCGTCTCGCCAGGCCCATTGCTCGTATCACGACCACGCACAAGAAGCCGCCTTTTAACGCAGACCATTGATCAAGACATGTGCACACCCACTCGAAGATTTTCAGTGCCAAACATCGGACAAGGGTTTGGAGATGATACAGCGCTGTTGCGGCCGTTTGCGAAAGCACGTGCTGGTAGCAGTTCGGCACAAGTTGCCAAACGAAGCGCAAAGGATGGAGCGGAGAGAACTGGAAAAGACGGCACAAAGGACAAGTCTAACACACCGGATACTACACCACGATTGCCAGATATGGACTTTGGTTCGTCCCCTGCTACAGCACAGAAAGAGACGACGGTTGCCGCATGGGGCAGTTATCGAGAAATGCTGTTTGGCAGAGAGGATCGCGTGGAAATTCCACGGCTTCCACGCATCTTGCGTGTCAAGATGGGCTCCGGTCGGCAACTGCGAAAAACTGATGTGTAGATGCAAATGTAAAGTTGTTAACAAACATAATTGGATCGCAGTTACTGCACGTATGATGTAATTAGATTATCGGCGCAACAATCATGCACGCGGTTCGTTAGAATCCTTATCGTCCGGCTTGTCAGCGGAAGCGAATGAATGGACAACCTCCATTGTCTTCTTTTTCATAACGCTCAACGTGACGCCCATATCCGAAACCATGCGTTGTCCGAAATCTAACAACTGAGTGTGATATGCTGGGCGTCGAATGGTGTCCACAAGCATACTGCAAGCACCGACCTGCTTGTTGACAGCACGCTGCGTTGCAGACAAGATGCGCGCAAACAAACTTTGCTCGGGTGGATGAAAATGCATCTCAACGGGCGGCGGCAACTCGGGCGGCAAGTTTGGAAACGGATGCTGCTGAGGAGACGCTGGGATCTGCGGTTGACCAGTAGGACCTGATTGACGCGCAGATACTGCGGCGCGAAATACAGTTCGTTCACATGCGAGAAAGTCTTTCACTTGTTCCGAGCATGCATTTACGGCGCCGGTTGATTCGACGCAGCGCAGCATTTGCCGAAACTTGCGTCCGCAAACGGGCTCTGTGTCCGAACGATTGTTTCCTGGAGGCGGCTGTGGAAGACTCGGTTGCGACATGTCTGGTGCTTGCCGACGACTCGAGTTTGGGTTGAAGAGCAATAGAAAGGCTGCTGAAGATTAGGAAGGTAAAGAATACAGAGGTGAAATTTATTGCACGCCTGGGCCACGCATAATGCAAGGGACACCGTCCGGCCAATGTCATGGGGGGAAATGATGCATCATATGGAACACTATTAGCTGTCTGCATGCGAGGCGGATGTGTTGTAATTTGGTGAATTACTTGAATGTAATTCCAATTACCATCACATGTTCGGTATAGTGGAAGCTGTAAGCTTTTGCGGACGATGGCGAAGAATCATCAGGAGCTGGCGCTGCCATCCAATGTTTCCGTGGCCCTATCCAGACGCGCCGAGTAGTACCCGTCTGTCTTACCACATTGCACTCGTTGCGTGTAAGGTGTCATCGCTGGCTTCCTTCAATCTTTTTGATCTACAGACATAACACCGACCGTCCGACCAAACGCCCGTCCCATCTTGATCAGTGCAACTCGATAACAACATCCAAACTTGTTGCCTAGGTGAATTAGACGCAAACCAACCCGCACCCACCATGTTCTCGTGGTTCTGGGACGCACTTTCCTATTTGGGCCTCTACTACAAGAACGCCAAAATCCTCTTTCTGGGGCTCGATAATGCCGGTAAAACAACTCTCATGCACGTTTTGCGCGACGATCGCGTCGCGCTGCACATACCGACCCAACAGCCCACCGCAGAGGAGGTCGTTGTCGGCAAGATCCGCTTCCGCGCCTTCGATCTAGGCGGACATGCCGCTGCGCGACAAATTTGGAGAAACTACTATGCCAAAGTGGATGGCGTGGTCTTCCTGGTAGACGCCGTCGATCGTGACCGTTTCCCAGAGGTGAAGAAGGAGCTGGATGGGCTTATTAGCGACGAGATGCTTTCCGATGTACCGTTTCTCATCCTGGGTAATAAGATTGATATGCCGAGAGCTGCTAGCGATGAGGAACTTCGCTCCGCCCTTGGACTCCATCATCTTACGACCGGGCAGGGCACCGCCCCAACTTCAGAGATTCGTCCAATTGAACTGTTTATGGTTTCCGTTGTTCGTAAGATGGGTTATGCTGAAGGTTTCCGGTGGCTCAGTAATCACATTCCATGATCAATTATGACTAGCACCTAGGCTATCTCTCCACTTTTTGTACACTTGTATTTGCTCATTCTTGTCAGCGGTTGATCGGGAGTCTGCACATCGCATGCCATCGTTGTATGGTGGTTGACGCGTTCCGCAAAGTTGTCGTTTGTCTGATGGACACATTGCGACAATCTCGCGCGCTCACAGCCTCTGCCGCACTTGTCACGTTAGGAGATGCTAGTATAAAACGTAAAATGAGTTCCAACTTGGTTGCTTTTGCATGTTTCCTACTACTAATATTCGATTCACAGCCGTTCGAAACAAAATTCATGTCTTTACATACTAAGTCAGTTTACTCGACGGCGTTGTAGGCGCTTTCAGTTTCCGTTGCAAGCTATGGATGACGCCGTCCATGAGCGAAAAGGTTGTGAATGTCCCCCCCACAATTGCGCAAAGCGATGTTAAAAATTCATACCACCTCCTGCCGGCCTGCGTAATCACAACAGCGGTCGGCGACAAATCATAAGAGAAGCGGGCCTCTGGGACGTTGGGGTCCGACGTGTACTGATGATTTGAAGTTGACATCTGGGAAAGAAACAAAACAGAGTTAGCATCAGATGCAAATCACTCCAAGTTGGCAATTGTGCTCATCGCTTGCAACATACCTGATATCCAAGAATTTCGCTATGCCCAATAAGTGTTCCGACCTCGTATCTCGTCGACACAACTTTGATATAATGTTCATGGGACATATGTCCCTCTCTGTTCAAAAATAGCTTTCCATCAAGTGGAGCAATATTGCGTTGAACATCGTCAGGCACACGCTTCATCAGCTTTTCACTGAGCCTATCACCAAACGAAAGATGCTGAACGATATGCGATGTGTTGGTACTCTTCTGGTCAAAGTTGTGCGCGTCGCTCTTAGCGCGTACATGGAAATTACCCGGCACTCTATTAACCTGCAGAGTTCCCTCCAATAGGCACCCTTCATGCCATTGATACTTGAGCGGATGCTCTTCCGGAGGAGTATCAGCAATACCCATCACATACGACGAAAACGCAGCAACGGTTCGCTCGCCATGATAGTCCTGCTCCAAGGGATTCACACCCTTGAACATCATGAAGGTCGGGTAGCCTGGAATCTTTGTCGCTCTACAGAGCGATTCTTCTGCGACGCAATCCACTTGAACGATTCGCACATTCGGTCGTGTCTTACCAATCTCCTCTGCGAATTTAGCCCACACGGGCAGGACCATTTTGCAATACATGCACCACTACAAAACAAAAGCAGTTTGCAAGTTAGAACAATGCGCATAAAAAAGATGGCATGAAGAGGCGCGAAAAAACATACATCCACATAATACAATACAAAGGTATACTCGTTAGCTTTGAGCAGCGGACCATACTCGCTCGTAGAGACCTTCATAACACCATGCGGAACATCTGGCGGGTTTGGAGCCACATGTTCAGTGACAGGGGCTCGCGGGTCTATGAATTGCTCCTTTTTGGTCTGACCCATTTCTCCGGTAATAACGGTCTTTTTAATGCTGGCGCTGACGTCCAGCTTGGAATTGCCGAGATAATCCCATAGTTCGACAGTTGCAAAGCGACAGGGCAGTTCGAGGAAGGACAATTGAAAATTGAGATCTAGCTTGGCCTCTCGATTACTATCAAGCACGATTCGTGATCGTGTCTCGCCCGCTGCATACGTCCATATCTCAAGGAAGAGTACGACGCCAATAAGGCTGGCGACAATTATGGATAGTATACCGCCGCGTCGAGTCGCTTGCGTAAGGTCGGTCGGGACCTTTCTGAAAAGATCGAGGGCGGATAGTTTGGGCATTTTGCTTCGGGAGGATTGTTGCGCGAGGCGCAGTGGTTGCGATGATGAAGGAGGGCCAGATGAAAGACGCGTTACTGACGCAGATAGGGAAAGAGATATGTTTTTTCGCTGAGATGAGTTGGAATGTTTTATTGGTCTATTTTGCAATCAACATTTCGCGATGTTTCCTCCAATGAGAGTTTATTCAAGGCACGGAGGGGTGGACACCGGTGCCACCTGCAACGTTTCATACAGTTTTAGTCGTTTGTTACTGCAACTTACACCTATGTCATCTATATTGGAAACCGTTGCTTACCTTGACCATGCATCGTTTCGATCTTTATAGACAACAAACCAATAAAAGTCGATGACTAATCAAGTCGATCGAACAGCATGTGCGTATTTCTCAGGAACTTTCATGCGTGGCGGTTGCACAGGACCAAGTTTTCCAAGTTGACCGCACGCCATCATTCCATCGTCACCTCTAGATTTCCGAATGGTCACTGTCATGCCCTTCTTGACCAAATAGTCCTGGAATGCCAACATAGTATCCTCAGGACTGGCTTCAAACTCGGTGCCCTCATGTGAGTTGAAATGAATCAAATTGATCTTGCAGGGCACCCCCGCCGTAAGTCTCAATAATTCTTTGGCGTCTTGTAGTGAGTCATTAACTCCCTTCAGCATCAAATACTGAAAAAACACCTTTTGCTGCTTGGCATTCTCCCTCGGAAACACGTCACGCAAAGTACTGATAAGTTGTGTCAATGGATACTTGCGATTGATAGGCATGAGCCAACTGCGAAGGTCGTCATTTGTCGCGTGCAAAGACACTGCAAGATTGGCCTTGGACTGTTTCGCGAATGTGCGAATCTCAGGCACCAGACCCGATGTCGACACAGTTATCTTATTATGACTAAAATGTAGCCCGTCACCACTGAGCATTGTATCCACCGCACGTAGCACATTGGATATATTATGAAACGGTTCCCCCTCGCCCATAAAAACCGCATTACTTATGCGATTTTCAGCCTCGAAGAAACGGCGCGCCTGCACGACCTGATCCACAATCTCACCCATCGTCAACGACCTCTTGTACCCGGTGCGCCCCGTGAGACAAAACTGACAATTGAGCGCGCACCCCCACTGACTGGAGATACAAATCGTGGTGCGACCATCCGCAGGGATGAGAACGGTCTCAATGACGCCGCCCGAGTCCAATTTATAGGTGATTTTACGCGTGCCGTCCGCGCTCTGATGCACTGAATTGACGGAAATTGCATCGACGCGCGCAATCTGTTGCAGTTGTTCGCGGAATGATTTGGACAGATCGGTCATTTCTTCGAAGGATGATACCAGTTTATCCGGCTTGTACATCCATTTCCATAGCTGTCGCGCTCGGAACTTTTTGTGGCCCAGCTGCGTTACCACCCAGTGCTCCAGCTCGGCGAGCGTCAGACTTTTCAGAATGACTTTGCCCGACGCGTCTCGCGGCAGGTCGACGGCATGGTTGATGGACGGCTGGACGCTTATGTCTGCTTTCAAGGGGTGCACTTTTCCGTCGGGGTGGAATGTTCTTTCTGTTGCGAGACGACGGACGGTCATGCGCACGGCGAGGTGTCGGGTCGAATGAGAGAGACGGGGCACCGGACGGAGCGGGTGCACTACGGGTGGTGAGAGAAAGGCTGATAATTTTGTGCAGAGCGAATGTACATTGTTGGTTGGACGACGCATGATGGGTTTCAAGTTGATGCAGGTTGAATGTTGAGATCAAAGTCGACGAGGAGATGGTTTGGATTGAGAGTGAAATATTTTGGAGTAAATTTTTATGACACCGCAACATTTCATAGCATGACACAACGTGACGGCCAACTGGATGAACATGGCTCCGGCGTAATCAAGGACAATCGGTGAGCTGCATTTGTGTATCATGCTCTTCACTTTCATGTCTACACTGTGGCACGTCACAATTCGACTGCCGACGGTTTACATCTCTGCAACAAAACCTTTCACGGCGGAAACAATTGGCGACAAGCAAAGTACTATTTGATTATCAACGCACTGGAAGGCACGAGTGCCATCCGCATGGCCGCGGACCGACCAGCACTCCCGTCACAGGTGCCCAATGCGCAATTGCTTCAACTCGCTGGTGAGGACCGTGCGAGAAATTATTGTCTTCCATACGTTGTGCAAATTCTCCCGCACCCAACTTTGTTTCCTCCCTGTCTACCAACGACCATCCCGCATATTTCATCCCAAGTCCAATCAGCAACCTTTGTAGCATAAATACCGGGCACCGCTGCCCAGTTCATGACGCATCCCAGACGCCAGTACATGCGCCAGCTACAAGCCCAATCGCCACCGCACTCTCCGTATTTATACCCAGACATGCATCATACTGACGTGGATACCGACCGAGACCCCGCTCTCGAAACCCTTCTTCTTCGCTCCCCGGCTCACTCCCCGCCCAATCACTCGCGCTTCCCAATGCACGACGAGATGATGCGCCCCGACGTGGTCGCCGCGGCGGATGGCGCACATCAGTTTGCCGCGCATCCGCTCTCGCCTATTGCAATCGGTCAACCTGCAATTGACTCTGAGCATAGCTCGTCTCCGCACAATCACTGCCACCATGACCCCCATGGTGAGCACCACCACCACCACCATGCGGCAGAGCATGTGCATGCCCATCATGGAGAGTCATGTGCTCATGCACATGCCAAATCCGGCTGGAGAAGGTTTCTCCCGCATTCACATGCGCTGGAGGCTAGACTTGCAGCAGATACCCATTCTCTGCGAATGGCGCTGCTCATTCTAGTCTCAGCCTTTCTCCTGCAACTTATTGCAGGTCTCATTGCGTCTTCCTCTGCCCTCATTGTTGAAGCTGTACATTCAGCATTGGACGGCCTGACAGTTGTAATCTCTCTCATATCTGTCATGGTAGCCCTCGGCAAACCAACAGCGCAGTTTTCGTATGGTTATGCCAGGGCAGAGGTAATCTCGGCATTGTTGTCGATAACAGCATTGGCGCTCCTCTGCATCAAGCTGTTTTATGGCGCGACAGAACGTCTGTTTCACATTCTGCGCGGCTCAATGGCACCAATTCATGTGGAAGGCCGCATCGTGTTTGTAGCGGAAGCCATTACCCTTTGTGCAAACGTCTTCATGGCGTACGTGTTGACATCGGGTGGCCAGACCAGTTTGAATATCCGTGCTTTGCGTGCACACGTGATTGCAGATTCTATTGAGAATCTCATCGTGCTTTTCGCAGGTCTTATTATGTGGATCATGCCATCCGCAAGTATCATAGACCCAATCTTGACGCTGTTCATTGTGGCACTTATCATGTACCTGAATGCTGGCATTGCGTCAGAGTCGATCATGATGGTGATGCAAGCGGCACCTTCATCAATTAATGTCGAGCAATCGGTGTTACAGAACCTTGAAAAGATCCCAGCTGTGGCGAAAGTGGGCCCAGTTCATGTGTGGACCATGACGTCTGGGACTGTGGTCGCGACAGCGGAAGTGTTTGTCGATGAGGATGCCGCACAGCAGATGAGCTTTCTAGAGACGGACTCTGTTAGACAAGAGGTTGAAAAGGTGTTGACAGATGCTGGCGCTGTGGAGACCACAGTTCAAATTAGTAGGATTGTTGGTCCATCCAGTAGCGATTCGGATGAAGTCGATGATTTTGAGAAGAAGACATCACGATCCAGTGGAGAGATCTACCATGCAGTTGATCCGATGGATTGTATTGTATAGAAAATGCGCGAACACGGGTTTGTAAATATTAAACAGCATGAGGGGGCGTGGGGCTATCATTACGGTTTTTGGTTGAAAGATGCTAAGCCATTACACATTGCAGTTGCTGATAATTTAGACGACCTCATGGTTAGAATGATCAGCACCAAGATAGTTAAACTGATGGTTGGTAGACGTAGGCTGACGGAAACAACTTTTTGCTTCCATTCATCTACAGCAAAGGAGCGATAACAAACAGATGATGCCGTGATATGATATTGGGGGCACTGCTCATTGGTGGTTGAAAGAGTTGAGGTCAACAAGCTTGGTTTGTTCCCAGCAAATCATTGGCACCCATTCAACCGCCACCATTACAACACTGAGATACGAGGAAGCGGCACACACAGCAAGGACAGCCACGCCACTTTCGGCAAAATATTTTCAAGTATCTATATTTCCCACAATCCGCCGCAAAAATCTCCTTCAACGGTTCATCCAATGCCCCGCACCGGACCAGTCGGGTCCAGCGGACCCATCCAAGTAGCTGAGTCAACGCCCGCAACCACTGCGAGATCAACGACCATCCAGTGCCATTGGTATCTCCAAGCACCCTACAATTTGAGATTGACGACCATTACATGCGACATCACTCGACTTGATAACTTGCTCATCCGTCAACTCGAGCTCAACCCCACCATCCAGTTCCCCGGTTCCAATCCGTGATCGCGTCCAGCCTCGTCTGCAATCTCCAATTTTCAAAATATGCTCGCGTTTGCCGGCCTTGCGCCTCCCCTATCGACGCCGCCCCTCTCCAAACCTCTGGTGCATACCTCGCGCGCCGTCCGCATCGCGCGTCGCCATGCCCCCGCCACTATGCTGCTCGATCCGATCACCGTTCATCATGCGCTTCATGACGGGCTGCAGCACATTTCGCCGCATGCAGACTTTCATTCCCTGTCGCTGTTGCTCTCCGACGCCGCAGCTGCCGTGGACGGGGCGACCGAGCAGATTGTGGAGGCCAAGAAAAACGGCTGGTGGGATTCTTTCGTTAACATTGTCGAAAATTTAATTGTTGCCCTTCATGCCCAATTGGTAAAGGCGGGAATTCCTGGCGCGTATGGATTGTCGATCATTTTGTTCACCGTTTGTATCAAGGCGCTTACCCTTCCCCTCAATGTGAAGCAGACAGAATCGACGATACGCATGCAAGCGCTCTCGCCGCGGCTCAAGAAGATTCAGTCGGATTATAAGGATAATCCAACGGTGATGAATCAAATGACCGCTCAGCTATACAAGGATGAGAATATCAATCCATTGGCAGGTTGTCTGCCTGTGTTCGTGCAGATTCCCGTCTGGATTGGCCTCTATCGTTCGGTGCTCAATCTCGCCGCGGAAAGTCGAATTGATGAATCGTTCCTCTGGATTCCAAGCTTGCAGGGGCCTGTTAGCAAGACGGGTCAAGGACTCAGTGTCTGGTTGTTTCCTCTACAGAATGGTGCACCACCAGTTGGTTGGCATGATGCGTTGTGCTATCTCGTGCTTCCCGTCTTCCTCGTAGCGTCTCAATTCGTCTCTCAGAAGATCATGCAGCCGCCAAATCAGGACGGCAGTCCACAACCGGGTAGCGCCGTTTTCAAAATCATGCCATTTTTCATCGGCTGGTTCTCCCTCAACGTCCCTTCCGGACTTACATTGTACTGGGTTACTAACAATATTGTAACTACTGCCCAAACAGTTTTCATTCGCTCGCGAATTCCGGGCTACGGACAGATGACTTTGGACGCCGAATCAGAGTCAGTGACAGAAAATGGCCTCCCGTCTTCCACTCTGGAAGACGCGGATGGATTCAATGCGCCCACCTCGAAGAGTTCAAAGTCAAAGGGCTCCAAGTCAAAAAAGCGTCGCAAGAGAAGATAACTTATTTCAATCGATTCGACACACTATGGGTAGAGCTTTGGGGCTATAAGCGCGCAGTAGTTCCATGCTTTCGAGTGTTACATTTCATGAACTGGGAACAGTGCTCCTTGATGGTGGGTCCCTCTGGAGAATTAGGTTGGTTGCAGCGGGGATTGGTGATTGCTAAGCTGGTTTCACAAGGTTTGTCCCAAGCGTCAGCGTAGTAATCACTTTATTGATTAAAGGGAACAGGAAATGCTTTTGTCCTCTTCTCCCTTCATTATACTTCTACAGTTAGTGCAACAATCTAGCCCTGTCCCGGAGCTGATAACTGCGAGTCTCGTTCGGCTCCCATCGATCGCAAGTCATACAATTTGAAACTAGGTATTCCATCGTTTCGAATGACCACATGTCTGGCCGGTGTCGAAACTGGCCGACCTCCACCTGGTAAACCATGCGGAACAATTGTTTCTTCGGGAACACAATCTCGAGATGCACACGCAAGCACATAGTTCAACCCTCCCGGATCCGTCAATGTCATAACTCGATATCTTCCCTGGTTGCTCTTTGGTACAACAACAATTGCCACAGCTTCCGCATGAGTTGTCTGAAATCCAGCTTGAGTCCTTGCAGCAGACGCACTCAAATCCAATTGTGTTTGACCGGGATACAGATGAATCCAACCCAAAGAAGACAGCCCCTTCACTTCCAACAGATTAAACAGATCTGTCTCGTGCCGCATTTCGCTCGAAACGGTGTCGGAAGTCTGTGAAGGGATTATCAATGCTGTGACGGTCAGGGCAGGCGATGATGATGAATTTCTTTCATTTGTTGAGTTGGGCGCAGATGCATTGTCGTCAGATTGTAACCGGCCGGCAAGCACTCCAATGGTACAAAGACCGTTGAGGGTATTCTCAGCAGCCACACGCTCGAACAGTTCTATCAACGACACGGAGATTTCAACCTTGTTAAGCTTTAGCCGACGTACCACCTTACCTGTTTGCTTTGTCGAGCCAGCAGTCCAAAGTTCTTCCACAGATGGTGCAAGTTGTTCAATCTGAGATAAGCTGGAATCAGCAATGAGATGCAATTCGGCCACGACGGGTTTATTCTCTTCTAAACCATATTCGGGATGGGATGGTAGCGTCTTGCATATAAGTTGCAAAACGCGAATATGCAACAGGGTCGCTCGCTCCAAATCGCCGGAATTGTCGCTATGCTGGGCTTGCTGAAGTGTTTGCTTTATACTGCGCAAATATCGCGCGATACTTATGCTCGCATCTACAGGCAGCACTGGGCATCTGTCGAAAAGTGGCTCAAGGCCCATTTTAACACAGGGTGGAAACAAACTGGCAGAACTTTGTGGATGCAATGGAAGCAACGTGAATTATTTCCAACCTTGCGGAGCAGGACGCGGCATCGCAGTGGAAGAGAGCGTTACAAACATCGACGATGGTTCAGAGGGCGGTTGTTGAACCAAACTTGCTGTGATATACTTGGCTGCTGGTGAACAAAAATTCGAAAAATCGCCACAAGCCAAAATGTCGCCTCTTCAGGTCACGTATGGAAGCTTATTGTGTCGGAGATTGCGCCTTGGTGCTTGCGAGTCGGAACGTGGCGATCGTGCGGAAACAATACTGCGAAAGTAACCACACGCATCACTGCGGCTCGCCAGTCGCCCACTGCGTGCACGACTGATAGTAATGCTTCTCGAGAGCGCTTAATGCTGATGAAACATTGTCTCGCAGGTTTCGAAGCTCGTTGACTACTTGCCGGTTTTCTACCTCGTATATTGCGCGCATCTCTGAAGCTTCCTGGTTACTTTCCTTCACTTCCTGTACAATTGCCGCGATCTTGAGCTCTGAAATTAATCGCAGTAGCTCATCTGCAGCTTTTGCCAAATTGGCAGCTTCCACCTGCGTTTGAAACTCTGCTCGCGCGTTGCTCGCCTTGTCACGGATTTCACCAGAGCTCACAATGTCCTAGAGGATGGCAGAAAGCACAGATTATTTACGCAGTTAGTAAATTTGTTCGCTAGTGGCGACGTCAGCAACAAACGACTGGATCGTTGAAAGCATCATGTACATTCTCATGCACTTACACGAAAAGCATCTAATGCACGCTCGACTTGCACCTCGAGACGATGGTGATATGCTGCTCGCACGTCTGCTGCTGACGCCGCTCGCCTTTGCGAACTGGCTGGCGCAGCAGTGCCTCTCAAAGGAGCCGCGCCCGGCACACCACGAGATGACATTGTTCTACGCCTGCAGCACTTGCCAGCTCCAGTTTAATTTGCGAAGAGGTGAGAATTACTCCAAACTTGTCGACGACTTGAATTCAGCGGAAGATACCTGTCGTGCACATGTCTTGGTCGAGTGACGGAGCACAAATTTGTAAACTTGGATTTTTAAAATTTAGCCGGCTGCCGGCTGCCCCTGATGAGGTACATGCTCTTTGATCGCGTATCCGTCTCCCGCCGCGCCCAGAGCGCCCTCTCCACTCTACCATAACCCGTTGACAAAGAACCGCTAGCCACAACTAGAAGAAATGACCCCAGAGTGATTTATATCCTCACACGCGAACGAAATGTCGTGGCGAATTCGAATGAAAATGCGCAAGGCTCCGCCTGGAATCGACTTGGTTTCTGAAAAGCTAGAAGAGTTTGAAGCCAAGGTCAGGCAAGCGATGAACGAACCTATCGACGACAAAAGGCGCAATGAGATCTCTTGGCCCATCCACCGCATACATTACGAGAAGAATCGCTATCTATTCGACATGCACTACAAGCAACGAGCCATTTCAAAGAAGCTTCTAGACTATCTCGTAAAAGAGAAACTAGCAGATGGAAAGCTCATTGCAAAATGGCGAAAACCAGGTTATGAACGTGTTTGCTCTTTACTCGTCATAACCAAGTCGAACACTAACTTTGGCACAACCGGTATCTGCCGCACACCGCTGCGAGATCGGACAGGTCAGATTCAACCAAACGTGCTCACAGGTTGTGTTAGTTGCGCGTCTGGTGACGGAGGTCCAATCTGGTGGAATGACCCTGTACCAGATATTGTCAAAGAAAGAATTATGGAGATTGATCCCGGCAAAGCCGAGTTACTAGAAAGCGAACAACATGAAGATGTTACTACTGAGAACGACGACGCTGCGCAGCAAGTTTCACATACGGATGGATCACAGGGTGAATAATGGAATGGCTGAATTGATTGTACATTGATTGAAATAGTTTTCTCGCTACCCGACCGCAAGTAGTGATTTGTTATGTATAGTACAAACGACTCATACGACAATGACACGATATCACTTTTACTCATCTTATTTGTTCCAAGCTGCTCTACTGCTTGACAACAATCTCATCGCAAAACAGGCTGCGCTCGGCAGGCCATGGGCGTAGAGTCACGAAATATAAGCGCAAACTAGTTGAAAGATTCGTTCCTAATTTCACCTCACGTGTGCGTAATTGCGCAGAGACACACGATCGGCCCTCTCTATGACGATACGCATCCGGGTAGCATTGTGCAACAATGAACAAGTCGTGGCTCGCGCTTCTCCAGTCTCGCATGATTGTGAAGAGCGAAGCATTGGATGTGGACTGAATATAGGGGGAGGAAGATAGAAATCTCAAGACGTTTATAAAGCTAGACGTTGTCACGGTAAAATTCCAAGCACGATGAAAGCACCACACTTTTGTGAAAGTTGTGCGTTACTACCGAAGTTACATTCCTTTCTTTCTTCGAGACCTGACACTTGTAGAGCGCGATCAACTTTCTGAGCGGGGCTTCACGTTTCCACCCATATACGTAATGCTCCATAACGCTTCCGCTCACTTCTCCGTTAAGCGAGAGTTGTTCAAATGACGCAAAAAAGCGAGTCTTAAAATTTCCATTATCATCACTCGAGTGGTGCCAGTTCTGCAGGCGGAGCCGTCACGTGTGAAATTCTCTCAAGGCAGCACACCACACAGCCTTCGCCATTTTTTCCGGCGGATGCGCGTGTGTTATCTCTTCTCGTCCCTTGTGGCAAAGAGATAGATTATGCTTCACATCGAATGCTCGTGAGAACCCCAACACACGTCATCTACGAATGACTCCTCAGCGGAATGGCAGTGTCAAACATTCAAAATTCAGAGAGGAATGTGTTCACTACGGATCCCACTCAAGTTTTCATCCCCGGCACAGTGCTGAGCGACGATGACGAATTTGGAACGCTCATCTCCGCGACAGTCGTAAGAGAATTCGTTCCTCAAATCGGTTTCTCAAGCGTTTCAATTCGGATTCTTCCAATCGGAACCTATCACGCGTCGAAATTACGGAAAGCAGTCTCCCGTGTTTCGAACAACGTCCGAAGCACAGTCTTGCTCAAATACGTGGGCGTTTGGGTCGTGTCGTCGAATGAAACATGGCTGGTGTCAGAGCGAAGGCATCACGTTACTGTTAAAACGCTATTGGAACAAGTTCAATGTGCAGACATAGAGTCGCTCATTGCATTTGTGGTGAATAGAACTCTTCAATCCCTCACGGTACTTCACGAAGAATGCCAATCTGCACATATGAACATTCGTCCAGGTAACATTTATCTTTGTGATGACGGTTCAGTATGTTTCGGCGACGCTGGAATTTACCAAGCGCTGTATGATGCACTGAGTCATCGTCGTTCTTTCCCCGGGGCAAAATTATGGTTGGCAGCGACTACTAGCAACGATTCCATCCAGGCATTTCGTTCGGATATTTGGGACTTGGGCATCGCTTTGCTGGTTCTCGTTGATGGTGGAGCTTCTGTTGCACGGTTATGGCGATCTGGACACAGGATTCCTCGTTTATGTAATCCAGCTCGATGGTCTGTACAGTTTAATAACTTTCTCTTCTATGCATTTGGCGGCGAGGATAATCAACAAGTTCCATCATGTACTGAATTGCTCAAACACAGATTTGTTTCTGGTGCAACCAGCACCACCTGTCGTTCTGCTATGAAAGAATATTGGATGAAACGTGATGAATTGATAACGGCACAGTACAAACCAGACACCATAAGCTCATTGTTTCGTCAAAATAACGCGGCGGTTCTTGTACCGCTCATCAGCATTGATGATATTTCAACAGATCATTTCTCTTATGAAGAATGGAAGAGTAGCCACCAAATGAGACCGACGACTGAAATGTCGTTGTTCAGAGTTCTGAAAACGTGTAAAGAGCAGCCTTTGCGAAGAGATACTGAAGAAAATAACAAGGTTTCAAGAACTATTGCCGCGCTAGAGACATACTTTGAAACAGTGGATATAATATAGCATCTAGCCCAACTGCTAATGAATAATGACGGAAGATATGGCCGCATGAGTGGCCTAGATAGGTGTCGGGCGCAATCAAGCACATCACGACAGAGAGAGTGCAAGTGCATTCCCATCTTGTAAATGAGGAAATATGTTCGCGTTCCATGAGAGAGCTAGTATTCCTTTCGTGTTCACAAGTGATGAATAAGACAGCAGCAATTAATGATTTCTGTAGCAGAAGTTCGCGACTATGTTCGTAGTCACAGGATATTTGACATATGCGCGTAATATGGTCCGATTTTTCGGAATGAGACAGATCAGCTTCATTAATCGTCCGTAGTTGGGGAGGTCTTGCAATCACTGAAGATAGTTCCGTAGCACAGAATACAAAGTTCTAGAATAACAATGTGGCAAAACCCCTAAAGATCAGCACTGCTCCGCAGAAAACACTAAACTTTGAACAGAAGTATCTCGGTCAGTGAATAAAATCATGTAGGTTCTGGTTAACACATCGATATCAGGCTGGATGCGAAAGCCCGGTTCAGGAAAAAATCCTCATTCAACGACTAGACCTTACCGTCCGCTGCATGAACTATTAGTGACCAATTGGCCAAGTTTATTTCTGCCCCAGGACGTGTTCTTCAGGCCCTAGTCGCCATTCCCTCAACGAAAAAAAGGCAGAAAGACCTGGTGACATTCATAATCCAGCACTAACGAAGGGAATACACCGACACTTCGCAATCATCCCAACTTCCCATCGTAATCTGAAAGACCATGGATATCATGAAGTCAAATCTATTCGACTGCATCCTCCTCAACACGAGGATAATCGTGTATCTGCCTCCTAAATAACTTTCCAGAGAACATCCTGAATAGGTGCGATTCATGTTGCACCGGTTGGAGTCTTTATCCGACAATCCTATCACTTCCTGCAGCAATGGAGACATTGCAAGTGACACTGAAACGATGAACGCTTTCTAAATCTAAAGTGGTTTCTGCAATCATTCAAGAGTAGTTCTTCTACAAGACGAAAATATGTCCGGCAAGGATGTTATCTAAAGATCAAATGAGTAGGCTTGAAATTCATGGACGGATCTTGGGTGCCATCTGGGTCCATTTCTGAATTCAACCCGTCACAGAGTCAAAACCTCACACTCGAACTTGACTTTTTCGGCCTGTTAAATCTGTAAGATTACTGATCCACCTTATTGAGTTGCAAGTCTACATCCTGCGATTGAGCAACACCTAGTTGTTGAGGTACAGATTTTAGGACCACTTAAGAGGTATGTCTTCCATCTGAAAAGACGACGGTCAAAGAGATGACTAACGCTTGTTTGCTTTGTCTTGAAAGTTTTTTTTAGATATCCATTGGTCCAATGCAGTACCTGTCTTTGAATCCGAGCTAGGACTCTCATCCAACTATTATTTGAGTTCCCAAGAAGAGAGATATCGGAAGTGAAAGAAAATCACCTTCATTATCGGATTATCAACGACTAACTTGTAAGACTTGGCAATATCGTATCAAGTCGATTATCACGAAGTGTTAATATTCTGGAATGTCTCTCGGACTGCGATGGTCTATCGAAGGACATTTCATTATGATTCTGAAACTTTCGTGCCGCCCCAGTTCGATACACTACGATATCTAGCCGTTTTGAAAGATCTTATTGAGAAGGGATAGCTATTCTCGAGAAGACGCCGAGATCATGTTGTTTTTCCTCACATCTATCTAGCATAAGTGCTCACCGCAAAGGCAATTACATTCAGATACCTCCGTGAATACAACACAGACTTTTCATTTCTATTACGAAACTAGCTTGAATCCAGAGTTGTGTCGTGGTTTCTCTCTCTAGACATGACGGGTGAGCGAAACAAACCAAATATGAGGGAAAAATATAGAATATGTCTAGTTCAACTTTCAGTGTTGCAAGTAAGATGACTCAACGGTTTACTCAAACATGAGAGAGGTGAAAAAGCGTTGTGAATTTCTATTATGTGTCCTGATTTGTCTTTCCACTCGACATATTTCTATGCGAACGGATCGGGAATTGATTCAACATTAGCTTCAGTTCACTTCAAGGATAAAATTGTAAATGCCTTCGATTCTTGACATGGATTTCCTGTCAGGTTAAATAGCTCCAAGGGGTTATCGATAGCGACATCATAGACAGAAAGCTTTGATACCATGCATGACTTATGGTGAGAACGACTGTCAGCGTCCGAAATTACTTTCAATTCAATGAGTTCACAACATAAGCGCCCAGATTACTGGCTTCAAATCCCAACATTTTGATGCCTTTCGGCTTTACTCGTATTTGCTTCACTGTGAGAGGCCATAAAAACCCCAGATCAAGTTCTTTTCGATAAGTTGGAACCCTTCACTTTCCACGAAGAAGTTGGTTCTTCAAATCAATTTCGCCCTCAAAACATATGCTGTCTGTCCACATACAATTTGATAGAACTAATCTTTCAAGGTACTTTGGTGGGGTTTTGAAATCTGTTTCACTACATGTTGAATTGTGTCTTCCAACTGGCTTTAAAGAAAAGATAGTCAAAATAAATTCCGAGCCCCCTCCGAAGTAATACTATTCCATTTGAACTCACGAACCTGAAAGAAAAGAAATACCCATAGCGACCTGCCTTACTAAATCGAGTAGAGAATGTGATCAGAAATGGGAAATTTGTGGGTAGGCTAAGTGTATCAGGAGTTGTGCTTTGTTGTTCCATACAGGGAGTCGAATTACACTTCTGGGTTACTTTCATCTTATATGAGTAATAGTGGGTATGAGAACTAGGTGTATCGAATATATGTATGGAGCGAATACGGAATGCGTATTCTGGGCACTATCAATATGCATGGGTGATCATCTCAATACAACTAGGCATGAGCATCACGTGAAAAGTAGTTTTCCTAGCAAATGGGGATTTCAGCACGGCAATGATTCCTTTCCTCTGGCTTTCCCCTGGTTTACTGGTTGGATGTCAGATACGAATGAGCCCTTAAAATGATGAAAATAACCTCAACAAGGAGGGGAGAACTGGTGTTACTGCGATATGATCCCTCTCAAACTAACGGCAGGTCAACGTATGTATGTGCTTCAAGTGAAATATCCTGTCGAACCGGATACCTTGCCATGTAGTTTTTTGTAGAGACAGCGGGGCAGAAACAAGGCGCAAACACCTGACTTTTGGAAAAATGGAATTTGGTAGAGATGGGAAAGAGATTGCCTTACTATATCTTTTGATGGTACCTGCATCTCACTGTCATTGCTGCATGAATCTCAGCGAAAATGGAATAGCACGTGATTTTGTCACTGTCTATGAGAAACTGTCAAGTCAATATGGACCCCATCGTTTCAACATTAAATTTCACGAGACAAGATGTACTCTCTAAGAACGGTTTATATCATCCTCCAGCATAGTTTTGCCTGTAATCTGAAAGCGTTGAATTCTAGTTGAAAAGAAGCATGAACTTGAGCAAGACAACTAGTAGTGACCAATCGAAGTTTTGAGAGGCTACGCATGCGTCGACATCAACACAAGATCTATGGACAATCGAAGCCCACTTCAGCGCTTCCACTAGACATTTGGAATAGTGATAAATTCTGCATGTCTAAGGCGAGACAACTTCATTGTGGTTGCCTTTCAGATGTACCAATATGTGGAGATATTGTCATATGGATATAGTAGACGTGGCTCATTTACTAGAATAGACAGATAAATCTCTGAGATTGCAAAATACATTCCAAGCTGAAGTCTGAACAACATTTTACAGATTGATATACTACCACTTCAACATCATACTTCTGGTTAACAAGGCCGGCGGATGCTTGATTGTTTTTGCTTGGCACAAAATCGTATCACATGCATAAGATATTTGACTTCATCACAAAAGGCGATGCCTTCTCTATGAAGCCTCCTCAATTAATAAGTTCCCTTTTGGATATATTTTTGTAGTTAGAGAGAGATAGATAGAGAGAGCAGTGCGTCAACAATGTGAAGCCTGAGACATATTTTTCATCATCTACCCTTTATATAACTTCTTGTGTGGTGATGATTTGCGGTTCGGTCGCTTCCAGAACTTCCAAAACCTAGAGATATCGGGGCTTTCTACATATTCCAGTAATTCAATAGCCATAAAACCTGTTACTTCAACTTCATGTACAACCTAGAAGAAGGATATCAAATCGGTACAGCTGATTGACGAAATACTCAATGCCCAAAATGACTTCTCGGCAGACAGTATTCTTCTACTTTGGTATGCTTTCAGCCCTCGCATATGCAATTCCGCTTGATGGATGTCAACAACCGTTTCGTACATCGGCTCGCATTCCTCTGCCATGCAATCCACACCCGGACTTTCCGCTTCCAAGCCCCCGTAGTCCGGAATGTTCGGTATGCAATCTCAATTCAGAGTGCGTCACCAACAAATGCTGGGGAGGCAAATGCGTGTTTGACAGATATTCATCTCTGACCAAATGTGGGTTCAGAAGAGAGTGTTCCACTTGCTCATCGAGTTCTCAATGCGCGACAAAAAAATGTTGGGGAGGAAAGTGTGTTTTCGATTCCTACCAGTCTCTAGACAAATGTGGGTTCAAAGGAGAGTGTGAGACGTGCTCGTCAGATAATCAGTGTGCAACTAAGAAATGTTGGGGAGGAAAGTGTGTCTTCGATACGCATCCTTCGCGCCTGAAATGTGGTTTCAGGAGAGAATGTGCTGATTGCACTCATAGTTCTCAATGTAGCACAAAGATATGCTGGGGACATGCGAATAGCTCTGTGAAGAAATGTACGTTCGAGTATTTCGGCTCTCGGTTGAAGTGCTTTCCTGGTGATATAGACGCTCCATGCTTTGCATCAATATGTCCTTGAGGGAAAGTTCCTGTTGATGGTTCTCTAATGGAACGTGCCTGTCCCCATTTAATGAAAGTCTCTCGGTGTGGTTGCTCAGTACACCATCTTGTAATGAGTAAATTTGGTATTCACCTATGTTGTGTGTAGTTTAATGATGACTGTCCATGGACTATGGATGAGAAGGATGGGTAATTGGGGGTCTATGTAAGATTGAAATCCATTGTGCAAAGAAAGTCAAGGAAATAATACACTCGTAAAGCAATGTTCTGTGCATGAACTAAACAGAGTGCTCCTCAAATGTTGACGCAATTCCGAAATACTTCTACTGCTCTATGTAAATTATGATTGTAGACCAGAGGTCATTACTTCAAAGAATAACTGTTCTCGGAATATTGACTAATCTCCTATTTCCGACGCTAAGACTATTCAGGATTCAAAATTCTGTGATAACCGTCGAGGTAAGCATTGCCAGTTCGACTTGATTCTGGACAATCTCATCTGGAGTAATGTGTAGAATAGCCGGTTACTGTCCGAATCAATAAGTAAAGTAGCATACAATCATGCTCTTGGTTTTCATGCTGCCGTGTATCATATACTATATCTCAGGGTAAGGTTCTAAACAAAAACCAAGATAGATTCAGAGCTGAAATGCCTTACAAGGTCACCCATTGCGCTTTGGACACCATCCCCATAATAAATTTCGGCTGAAAAAATATCACTGGGAGAACGGACTAGAAACGCGTGAGTACGACATCGTATTACAGTTTTGCGCTAGAGGACGGATGTGATGAAATTTTCAAGTCGACATCATGTAGGATTTCAAGGCACGCAGAAGATATTTTAACTTCGGAACGATAGCAGCGACAGGGTACGATTTTGCTGCATACAGAGATTTCAGTAAAGAATGCATCTAATACGGATATTATCAAAATGTGGCTCATGACTCAGGCGACGGAGCAGACATGTGCAAATGTGTTTTCCATCGCGTGCTGAGTTAAAGATCATGTCTGCTACTAACGTTGCCTTGTTGGAGAGAGAAGCCAGTTTGCAAATCGAAAAATATGTATTGTTCTGAATCCTGACTTCTCATTCCGACCGTCTGATGTCCCTATGGTACAGCCCATTTTGTCTACGAAAAGCTGAGGGGTTTCTCGCGTCAGGAAAACTGCAAGTCTATTTTGCTGAAAGACTGTACTTCTCAGAGCCCTCATATGAGCCTGGGTATTTGCCAGTCAGTCATCCATTATTAAATACATTCTTCTACTTCAGGAGCTCTTTTCTTCATTTGAGTCGATATTGACGTCAATTTTAGGAGCTGAAGCGGAAGTATGTGAGATGTTGAATCAGCGCGATGGTTGTTTTTCCAATAGATTTTTTCTGCTCAATAAAACATGTACTAAACAAATCTACAACATAAGAATGCAGTTCAGATATCGCGTCAAACTATTGTTTTCCTGAATACCTCCAAAGAACTTTTTGATAGAAACTTCTTCAACCTTGCGATCAGCTTGTAAAATGTTCGATCTACTATTCTGAAAGCTGGACCGCTGTCTAATAAAAAGGACTCGAAGAATCGTTTCTGGGCGTTTTATCAGTGCAACGGAATTACTGCGTGCGATTATATGTGTAGGTACTGGTACGGAACGCAATGGGGATTCTGGACGTGCTTGGAAGCAGTTTAGGGGACAAGACTAGAGACAACTAATAATTCAACTCCTTGCCGATGTTGAGAAGAAAGCTAGCTAGGTCTTTGCTTTTATAGATGTTATTATTGAAAATTGCATGACCTCACCTTCCTTTACATCAGCCTGCGTTCTCGATATTCCAGACAGTTTATCCTTTCAACGTAGCACCTTGGGTGTCATTAGGCGTCAATCGAGGCATGCCGCCCAGAAGTATGGTTTAGAAGTCACCAGTAGAGCTAGAGGGAACATGTTGAATTAATCATATTTTGGTTCATTTTTGCTCCCGATTGTTCAACTGTCGCCGTTACTGTCATTTTCAGTACATGACAGTGCTAGAAACTTGACGACGTAGCATTTCGTTAATTCATCATCTCGGGTATTAGACATTTCGTTTGGTTCCGAGAAGTCCATTGCACCAAGTTGGCCAAGATAAATTCAGACTGCAGCTCTACCCACTTAGGAAACACCAGACATATAGTCTAATGGTTTTATGCTCTGACAAAGTTCAATCTCAAGAAATTGTAATGTTTCTAGTGAGTTTTGTCGGGGGATTTCTGTACACTTCACGAGCCCTAAACACATGTGCGAGTTAAGCGTGAAAAGAAGAAATTCAGTAGGGTCGATTTCATGTATAGTTGACAACTGATGAACATTCGTCTACGTCATTGAGGCTGGAAATTCGTGGCGCCATGTTTGTTGCAGACTGGTCCATCATCTCGAAAAACTCGTCAGGTATATCGCATAGCTTGAAAGAATGACACTAAGGTAGACTACTTGGTGTGACCCACCTGGGTTCCGCTATTGTTTGTACGTTTTCCTGTAAAATCGTAACCTTTCTGCTAGTATGGCCCAAGACATAAACAATTGAACTGGCGGAAAACGTTTGGGTAATGAACGATTCTGACAATTGTTATTGTCGCATCAGAGACGACTGACACAAGAAGTGGTCCATGGCACTGGCAGACTCTTGAGAGATGGTTGCCCAGTGTGCCCCAGTCGAAAACTCCGGTGGACGCTATTAGGTTTACTGTATAATCCGAAGTAGTTCTGTTATGTGAACGCCTGTACTCTGGTAATGGGTCCCATTTCTTTTCTTTCGGAGAGATGCACAGTGTGAACTGCGAATTGTTATCAAATCATGGCATTCGTAGAACATGAAGAAGTACGTGGTGTTGCGAATTAACAATCTCTGCAACTGATGTTATTACCTTCTTATTTCACTACCAACACATATCTCATCATCTATAATAGCTCGTTTTTGTGTAAAGCATTTGTCGCTGTCGATGAGGTACGCATTATTTCCGTCAACAACTAGCTGGGCAAGACGCCAATTCGGCCCAATATATACTTCACGGTTTACTACAGCTCCGGCTTTCTTCAGGTCACCCACACTAGGCATAGCGGTACTGAGTATCTTCCCGGAACCTGCATTGGGCTGTATTGTACCGCAATTGATGTTTGCAAGCAGCGGTTCTTTCTTTTTCCTGTGCATCATCTGAATCTTCAGGTCTTGTTCTCTGGTCAGATCGAAAAACTTCATCAAATCTTCCGGTGTGTTGAATATTTTTGTGCCGAACAACAAGTTCCTCACAACATTACTGTCTGTGCTCACCAGCTTGATCAATCCGCTTACCGAAATCAGAAGCAACGCAACTATTCCAATGCCGTCCAAAAACTGTACATATGGCTTACTTCTGCCTCCCGGATTGACCAATGCGACCGTCACACCTGCGGCTAGAGCGCTAACGACATAGGTCCAGACAAGAGCTGTCACATGTTTAGGCCTACGTGTCTTTCCACCTTCAGACGTGGCTATGATATCGTCAATGTCTCCGGAAAGGCCGAGAAATTTTCTTGATCGGACCAAGAGGCTGCGTTTCTTTTTCTTGTCCCTGAGATAATTTGATATCGCGTTAGTCCTGTTCTCCTTAGTGTCATGAATGTGATCAGGGTCTTTCGTCAATGAGAGGTACGACCTCAATCCATCTCTATTAACCATCTTTTCGAGTGCAATTACCGCATATTTGCCCAGTCGATAATTTTTTGGCTTCGCGGTAATCATGTCTATATCACCATCGCCTTTTTTGACTCTCCAAGCTTTCCTAGTTCCGACACCAGCTGCCGCTTTGGCATAAGGCCCATCCGAAGCGGTCAAAACCAAGGTGTGTCCCTCTGATTCCTCATGTTTCACTCCACGAGAGCAAACTATCTGTAAGAACTGTTCGATCTGCGTTTCCAATTCTTCTGAAGAAGTTCTGCTGTTGGATCCATTATTGACGAAGGTATGTTTCTTCTTTTCCTTCACAACTTCCCTGGCCTTACCAATCAATTGTTCTATTTTCACTTCCTCTGCTTCGCCGTAAGATACACTTGAAACTGCATGTTTAATTTTGGAGTCTGATAGCCATTCACCATGCTCGCCCAGGGCACCCCAGTCTTCTAAGGCAATGGAGCTTAGCATATATAGTATTCCTTCACCACCACCACCACCACCGGCCACGCACGGGCTTATCAGCCTTTGACACTCGCCGTCAATTTGTGGGTTTTCCCCTGAGAGTTTCTCGACAACACTCAATACTTTTGAAATGGCAGCATCCATGGAGGCGACGATTATTGACATTTGTCATCGAAGTGCAAAAAATACGAGGGTATAGGTACCCTACCATCTCCAGAAGTACAACAGTGATGTCGTTCAGCAATGATAATGCGTTCAAGGTCTCATAGAAATGTTCTTCCTTGTTGGTGAATATAGCTCCGACAGAACGAGGGGATGTGATTGGTTGGGGGGAATTTCAGATGAGTAGGATCTTGTCTTTTTCTTAGCACACTTCTCAAAGTACACTTACAGCGATGTTTCTGTCATTGATTTTGCAACTGCCTAGATGTTCACTGTCATTGCAAATGACATGCGCGACAGGCTCTGGCCCAATGTACAGACTAGAGGCATAGTTGTGCAACATAGTTCTCATACTGTGAAACGTTTCACCTTGAAGTTTCTGGCGATTGTATTGAGTTCAGAAAAGAGGTGAATGCTTATCTGAATGAAGCTCTTCAACGAATATTGCCTGATACTTGCAGATGATGCCATTCAGCCGCTCTTTCATCTCAGCTCTCATGGCTTCCGGCAAGAGAGAAAATACAATTGGATGGGAAGTTGAGAGCACTGATGGTGCAGGATACCACGTAAACGCGCGTGTGATTCACGTAGGATTGTCATCACACTTCTCGTTAATATGGCAGAGGCAGCGGTTGTGAATGTTGATGTATAGGGGCTAGCTGCGTTCAAGCTTTGCCCAATGCTTTGATTGGGGGGATCCGGCTCTGTGAGACTACTTACCAAGATATACGGTGGCTTTTGTTATTAGAATAGATGGGGACAGAAAGAGACATGAAGATGAAGAAGCAGGCAGCACCCAGCCTGAAGCTCGGATATGTAGATGACAGTGGCTGACACTGAGCTTCACAAAGACGTAGGCATACGGTTTATCCATTGCGTTTGTTTTGCACCCGATCTAGATCTGAGCGTTGTACCCAGTGGTCGTCGAGCAAGTGCATGTGGGAAAGCTCTGGTTCGGAGGTGTTTGTTATAGCTTCGTCTTCATTTGCGCTTAGATCGCTGCAGTACAACTGATGACGGCATCAAGCCATCTGTGCAAACGTTCAGGTTACCATTCATCGCATAGCAGCACAAGAGATGAAGCAAATGTCTTGACTGTGGCGTTTGGTGGTTCATTGAGGCCAATACGCACTTAATGCCCTGACATCTGGGAAACGTTTTGTTTTGGATGTTATTGTATGTACTACAGTTCGAAGCGCAGCTAATTGAAACATTGTCGCTTTATCGTTCGATCGTGAACCTTGCAGACATGAAAGTGAAGAAAAAACGACTCAAGTTCAAAAGGGCTTGGATCCACGACGGGTCGGTCGGTATTTTTCAACATCCTTGTCAGCAAGATACTGTCAAGTTAAAACCTGTATGCCCTTGTTTGGGGAAAAAGGATGACTACATCATACCATCATGCGCCGGGCCGCTGATATGCACTGGCCAGTTGCTCATAGCAACAATGTAGAGGTGATTGGAGGGTGTGTACTATCAAGCCAGCTTGAAACTACATATCATTTCGCGGTTCCGGATTTAATTCTTGGTTCAAGCCGATGTGATCTGCATCTCAAGGACAAGAAATATTGATCTCGTTCAGGTAGATTCATGTGTGTGGACAAGAACTTTATTTTTTTTCCCACGAAATACACTCGAAGCACAATGACGTAACCACCAGAGCAGTCCACCGGTGCTAGCCAAAGACAGAGCGGGGCAGTTTTAACTCTCGTCAATTCCATCGTCACAAAATAATCGACGGGAAATTTTGTCTTTATTCAAGCTACTTGATGGGATCTGTCTCTCGAGCGCAGCTTTCTTTGCCCACCTCGTTTATTGTACACCAAGAATGTGACTGGTGCAGACTTCAACCGACTTGTAAGAAGCGAGCATTAGAATCGTATTCGTAAACCACAGCTGCTGAGGACTGGATGTAATCCCAAACGGGGGTCTGTGGACTCCACATTATGTGCACGAAATATTAGCGAGATGATTCATAACGCCGTTGCAAATATCCACTCGTTGAGGAAATATATTAGCAGCAGTACAGTCAGCCTCCATGAAGCTTGCCGACGACTGCACTTGCAACAAACTAACAGAGAAATGATTTGCAATTCTCTCCTGAAAGCGTCGACTATCAATTACACACACACAGGTTTGGACACCAACTTGTTATAAAAGGTGTTCGCTAGTAGAGACCGCTCTTCAAACCGTGCTTGCCATACATCGAAAAATTATCCAGCAAGTTTAGCCTGAACATCCGAAATGCCGCCACCTACTGACTGGAGAGTAGATCTTGAACGTTTGGATCCTGAAATGTACATCGACCCGCATCCGACAGCCGGCAACTATTGCTTCTGCAGGGAAGGCTGCGTTGAGAATCGCGAAACGGGGCGATTTTACAAGATGGTGGAGATTATGGGGTGGGGTCTCCCAAAGGAAGGGGACGGCCCGGAAGATAGCATGACTCCGTCAGAGAATGAAAACATACAGCAGCAGTATCACGAGCGTTCCGTCGCGTCTAGTGAAGAAGAGAGTATGGGGGACGAAGAAACAGACGACGATTATGAAAGAAACTCCGAGGGTGAAGGTTTCTTCGAAGAGAGGAACGGAATGTACTCCAATCCACATCGGAGGTATACTTACATGAGAAGTCATGAGCCAGAGCAACAGGCCGAGCCGGAGACAGTCCCTGAAGCGGATCTGAGAATGCGGATCGAGGCGGAGCGTCAACATAGAGTTTCGCAATTCAATGCGATGAAGCGAGTCATCGCTGTATTGGCAGAGTCAGAGCGGAAGCGCGCTCGTAATACGCAGCATTGAATGATAGCTAAAATAAAGGGCGAATGAAGGCTGCGGATGATTTGCATTTGAAACTGCAATGCTCCTAGATGGAAAGGATAAAACCGAGGTTACTTTTTCGCAAAAGAGATCTTAATCGGTACAGGTGGTTCCGAAATACCATGGCCTTGCAGAGCCGCCATCGCCACAGCGCTCTGCGCCTCATCCGCAAACTCGACAAAAGCAATATGATCATTAGCGGGGACCGATCTGACTTCAACAAAGCCGGTGAACGGAGCGAAAAGCGTTTCGAGACAAGCGGCTGTCTGGATTGGCTTGCCTTGCTGAAGAACGGTGCTGGGCAAATTGTCGACAAACAGGATGTTATTCGGGGGCAATAATACCGGCGGTGGCTCATCTACAGCAGGCATAGCGCTTGAAATAGGACCAGTCTGGAGATTGCGAGAGGCTGCATTCTGCTGACGGTCCTTCTGTCGCTCGGAACGCGATTTCGTGCTGTCACCGCCGAGCTTGGGTGAGGCGGCCGGATCGGATAGTTGACGGGCGTAGGTTACAGACATTGCGCGTCCGAGAAATTGGGATCCGTGCATTTTGCGAAGCGCTGTTGTTGAAGACGCCAGAGTGTCGAAGGTTATGAAGGCTTGTCCGCGTAACTTGAGCGTTTTCTCCGCCACGAGATGCACGATGCGGCCATACGGAGTGAATGCTGCGTGCAGAAGGGTGCGAAGCCGGGCTTTCTTGAGCTTCTCGGGGAGATTGCGAATGTAGAGGGTGCGACAGGGAGTTGGAGTGTCCATTGTAATCGAATTGATGGTGCGCGTGAGGGGGCAAGTTGGCGTCGTTTCATGGACGCATATGAACCAAATTTGGGGGCGTGCTTTGTTTGTATAGAATATATTTTTGATCCCATGCCGGATCAAAGCCGCTCAATTGGGAAAGCTGCAGAGCCACAGGAAACAATCTTCTGAGCGACATCGACTTTGTCCGCCCGCCTGCTCCTCTCAGTCCAGAGTTGCAATGATCCAATATGTCGACGACGCCCACAGCAGCCGGCGACTATCCAAATTCAATAATCATACGACGCAGATACGGCGGCGGTGGATGCTTTCACTGTCGTGAAAAGGGGCACACACATCTAACCTGTCCGAAACGACCATGCTATCTATGCAAAAAGCGCGGTCATCTGGTACAGGCGTGTCCCTACCGACTGCTACCAGGGGCGCATGAATCTGCGCTACGCAAACTGATGGAATCACGCAGCTCGCGCGCAAAGCTACCAGGATTTCTACTAGCACGCGAACTGGACGCGACATTACGACGCGTAGAACCGAGTGATCTGCAGCTACGCAGTCGACAATTCGACGCGCGAATCGTCGCCTACCATTCGCGCGTGCACCACAAACGCATCACGGCGCTGGAATGGTCGCCGGACGGGCGCTTTGTGATCACCGGTGACAAGTCGGGCTGTCTATCAGTGCTCGATGCTTCGCGATGGACGCTTCGTGCGACGCCCTCGACCGCGCCATCACTGCAGCATAGTCGCCCCGTTGTCGCGCACCGCTGCAACGTCACCGGCGTGCAGTTCGACGTCGCGCACGACGGGCGTGTGTACACAGGCTCTGCGGACGGGACGGTGCGTTGTGCCAGATTTGACACGTCGTGGTCGCCGACGTCGTCGAGGGACTTTACAGATGATGACGATCTGGTGCTGGACATGAACCCGGGTGGATGGAACGGCGCTAGCAAGTTTAAAATGGTGTATGGACTTGATTTTGATAGGAAGAGGTCGTGCTTGTACGTTGGCGCGAGTGAGGGTTCGATGGTTCGCATGGATGTTCGTGAGAAACAGACAAATGTTGAGGACAAATTTCACAAAGATAAGATTACGTGCGTGCATGTAAATCCGAGTAATAATGATCTGCTCGTGACAGCTAGCAATGATAGGAAGGTCAGCTTGTGGGATGCGCGCAAATTATACCCGATGGACGCACTGTCGTCTTACACGCATGGTCGTGCTGTTTGGTCGGCCTACTTTTCGCCGAATACTGGTTCCAAGCTTTTGACGACGTCGCAGGATAATAAGATACGTATTTGGAATGACGTGCATGCGTTTGGAGCTGGAAGCGATGTCGAGAGTGCTCCACATTTAAAGCCGTTGGAGATTGTCCATTCACATGATTTCAACCGCTATCTCAATGCATTTCGCGCCAGCTGGGATTCAAAGGATTGGAGAGACGATTTGTTCATGTGCGGACGATACCTCGGGGATGCATACAAACATGATGGGAAAGAGATTATGTTGCACCCGATTGACATGTTCTCAGCCAAAACGGGTTTGCTTGTGCATTCATTGATTGACGCCAAGGTAACGCTCATATGCACCACCAACCGTTTCTGCCCGACGGAGGACGTGGTTGCAACTGCGGCTTCCGGAGACGTGATGCTGTGGGGAACGGGGCGGGAGGGGAAGCGTAGCAGAGACGACGACAAGGATGATGACGCGAGCGCAAAGGAGAGGGTGAGCATTGTTGTAAACACACACAATAAACGGAAACGGACATAATGATTTTATATATATGTATGTCAAACATGTAAAGTCACAATGTTAGCAAAGACAGCGACAAGAACAAAAATCGGCGCAAAAATCTCAAGCCATATGTACAGCCACATCCCTGATACGTGTTGGACTATCAGCGCCCACTCCACACGACAGTGACGAAGAGCCTTGATTCAAACTGCGCGGACTCAACTCGCCACCGAGCTGTGAAAAGCTGGTGCCGACCATCTTCCCGCGAATACGCGAGCCTCTCCGACTCGAAACGGGCAAGCGTACATTACGCGGCACGCCGCCAATACGCGACACACGCATCGACTGCGACAATCTCCTCTGTTGTTCGACGAGCAACTGTCGTCGTTTCTCGCGCAGCGTGTCCATCGCGCTGATCGACGGTTGCAAATCGTCGCGCATCCACGGCTGTCGCACGCCCGAACTGAACAGCGGCTGGCAGCTCTGCCGGCGCTGTCGCAGCTGCTGCTGCAGAACTTGCAGCTGTGCGCGTCGCAGGTCTGTACTGGAGAGCGACTGCGGCTGTGGCTGCGGTTGCGACGATCGGAGACTGGATGTCGCCACGGGAGTACTGAGCGTACTGCGAGATCGAACGGGAGTCGCTTGCGCGACGCTGTCGTCGAGTTTATTGCGTTCGGCAAAGTCGAACATGGATTGCAAAATGCGAAGATCCGACATGGAAATGGACGGTTGGGACTCTGCGCGTGCATCACTAAAGTTACAATGATCGTCCAATGGTTCGTCCATGCTGTCTTCGAACACGTCGAGCGTCTTTCTTGGCGGTTCTGAATGCGGCGGCGACGGCGATGGCGGACATAACGCCGCGTCCGGTCGTGCAACGGGCGACGCGTCGAGATCCAAACGCGGCGAGCGTGGCGACGCGTCGGCGCACAGAGGCGCTCGGTTGTGCGACGTGACGGAACAGGGCGTCTCGGAATGTTGGGTGAGGTCACGTTGGCGATGCGCCGGCGGCGATGATTGCGTCACACGTGGCGGTGGCGCGTTATCAGACTCGTCATTGAATCCGAATATGCCGCCGACGAGTCTGCGTAACGACGCCCAGAGTCGCAGCGGCGGGGAATCGGGCACGACGGGGGCTGGTGTCTGCATGTGTGAAGTTGTCGAATGTTGAGCGTGCACGGATTGGTCGGAATCGATTGATTTTCGAGCGTCCGCTATTGGAAGCGGGTCTAAATTGAGTACTTTGGACGGACGAGTAACCGTTGGTGTCACACGATCGCTCGACTCTTCCTGCGGGAAAAGTTGCCTCCGCACCGGCTGCGCGGGCGTCTTTGGAGCAGCCTGGTCGGCGTGAATCATCCTGCGCAGGGGATGGTGTATCGAATGTGTACTGGACGATTTCTGTAGGGTAGTCACTTCTCCCGACAGAGATGTCGCCTGCAATGGGGCCGGGGTTGTGTTGGTCGACTTGACGTCTGAGAAGAGCACGCATGTGGTTTCGTGCTTTTCGCACAATTTCACGCGGATGTACACGTCGTTTGCGTCGAAGAGGGTCGCGGGCGACGAGGATTTGGACGATGGAGCGATGATGGGCCAGTCAGGCCAGTTGTCAGCCACAGTCTCGATGGTTCGCTTCTCGAGATCGGACATGTCGGGGTTGAACTCAAAGCCGTTTTGGGTTGACATCGAATGAGTGCGAGGCGCTTGGGCGCGCACGGTCTGCGTGCTGCGAGCGCGCTTCATGGCGGAACGATGGCAAGTTGAGGTGCAAGTATGGATTTGAGCTTGGGTTTATTGAAGGGCAGTCGCAAGTTGTCTGGAGGGTGAGCAAGGAGCGGGTAAGGTATCATGGATGGATGATTTGTTTTTAGTATCAGTAAAGACGAGACGGATGGTTGGTCGGTTGCCAAGCGAGCGGACGTGGGAACAAGGAAGAACAATTGTTTCGCTGGCAGTTTGCACATGTGTCATACAGCCAGCGTACAATTGGTCATACGACTTTAATTTACGGAAGCAACTGGCTTATCGGACGTGTAATTGCCGACCATTTACACGACGCACGACACACATCATCTCAACACTGGCGCCTCACCAATCTGTCAGTCCACCATGTATTCCTACATCGCCCCAACCGCGCCCGCGCCCCCACCCGGCCGTCTCCGCGCACGCGTCTCCTATCTCGGCACAAACTACCACGGCTGGCAATATCAGCTCGCGCATCCCACGGTGCAAGCGACGCTCGAGGCAGCGCTGACGCGACGCTTCAAGCAGCGCGTGCGCGTCGTCGCGGCGTCTCGCACCGACAGTGGCGTGCATGCGCGCGGACAAGCGGTTCATTTCGACGTGCCAAGCGTCTGTGTGCAACGGCTCCAAGACGATCGATATCTCGCTCAATTGCAGCATTCGCTCAACCAGTTATTGCCGATCGACGTGCGTGTACGCGCCATAGCGCGCGCGCCGTCGCATCACCCGCGTGTCTGGAGCGCTATCTACAACGCGACGGGCAAGTTGTACACGTATCGTTTCTCGATCGCCGACGTCTTCGACCCGTTGCAACGTCCCTTTCGTCACCACGAGTGGCGCGCCCGTAAACGCTTCGACCTCGACGACTTGCGTCGCGCCGCCCTCCTTTTTGAGGGGCGCCATGATTTTTCAGCCTTCACCAATTCGGCCGCCACACCGCCCGGCGTCCTGCCGCCCGTGCTCGTGAATCCGGTCAGAGAGATTCGCTCCGTTTCGGTTATCGATGAGGGCGATGCTTGTTTTCGCATCGAGTTTTTGTTGAATGGCGCTTTGTATAGAATGGTGAGGAATATTGTGGGTACTATGCTGGATGTTGCGGTCGGTCGATGCGAGTTGGCGTTTATTCATCATTTGTTCGAAATGAAGGATCGTCAGTTGGTGGGTAAGAGTGCGCCGGCAGAGGGTCTTTGTCTGGAGCATGTGTACTATGACGATTGGTGATTGCATCTGCTGTGACGCTTCCATCGTTATCCAACAGCCAGGTTTTGCGTGCCATGCAAGCAGTTTGGTCTTCATGCTGGAACGCGTCATCTGTCCAAGCAAACCATCTCGTCGATGACAATCTCAGCCGATGTTTACCATCCACTGCTTTCCACGTCACATAAACACAACAAAATGATCGCGTCCCAATCTCGCAACTAAACTTTATTGTCCGCCACACATCTCGACACGCGCCAAATTTACGCGAGTAGTCCTTTCCGAGATGCATTTCTCTTGTTCGATATCTCCTTCCGATGGTCAATAACCTCCTTCTTACTACTCCGGCCGCTATTCGACTCCTTCGCCATGCTCCCACCATCCTCCGCTTCAATCATATTCTTAATAGGTGTAATAGCCTGCCCGTATTTCTTGACAACCTTCTGCTTGATAGCAGTTCGATAAGACGTTGAAGATTGTAGCTCACGCGTGAGAGGCGCACTAACTTCGCATTCCCACTGTTCGGCAGACGTAAACGGAAAGGGCACAGCAGAAAGCGTCAATTCCGCCGCCTTTTTGATACGTTTCTGGTTTAGAATCACATGCTTCAATTTGCCGTCCTTACGACCTTTCACAGCTTTGGATCGAGCGGCTTCCAGTCTCTCACGTGCCGCCCTCGCAAAGTCACTCTCTCCCTTTCTCTTCTTCCTTATACCTGCACCATCCCACGAGCCCCATCCCGGTAAAACTTCAGCCCCAATATCCTTTGCCGATGGCAGTTCGCCCGCAATCTCTTCATCCTTGGCAGCCTGAAACTCCGCCTCGTCTGCTCCACCAGCTCCTGCAAATGCTCTCGCAACCATTTCCATTTTCGCCTTGTCCGCATTTCTAGCTTCTTGTGTCTGATTGTCTTGAATGGTTACTTTTCGTCCCTTTCGATCTTTCTTTGTACCGGCATTTTGCGCTGACGCACTTGGCTCTTTGCCACCAACTGGACTTGTTCTAGGTGCAGGCGTTTCTTGACCAAATACCGCAACCATTTCTATTTTCGACTTGTCCCCATTTCTAGCTTCTTGAGTCTGATTGTCTTGAAATGTTACTTTCCGTCCCTTCCGCTTTTTCTTCTTTTTGTTGACATTTTCTGCTGATGCGCCCGCTTCTGGCGCATCCACATCGCCTGTCTTAGTTGCGGGCAACGTTGCCGCAGGTGCCTCAACATCCGTGTCCATTTTCGCCATGTCCACATCTCCCGCATGTTGGGTCTGATTTTCTTGAACAGCGCTTTTTCGTCCCTTCTTCTTCTTCTTTGTAGTGACATTCTCTCCTGATGCACCAGCTTCTGGCACAACTTCACTTTTCTTAGTTGCGGGCAATGCTGCTGCAGGTGCGTCAGCAACTGTTCCGGTTTTCGCCTTGTCCGCATCTGCCGTTTGTTGGATCTGATTGTCCTGAATAGTTGCTTTCCGTCCCTTTCGCTTCTTCTTCTTTGTGCTGATATTTTCCGCTGATGCACTCGGTTTTGGCACAACTACTTGACTTGCTTTCGTTGTGGGCACAGCCACGGCAGGTATTTCGGCAACTGTTTCCACTTTCGCCTTGTCCACAACTGGTGCCTTTTGTGCCGCATTATTTTGAACACGGCCTTTCTGCCCCTTCCGCTTTTTCTTTTTTGTATCGATATGTTCTGTTGATGCACTCGGTTCTGGCACTACTTCCCTAGTCTCCGTTGTAGGCGTCGAGCAAAATTTGGGTGGAGCATCATCTTGTCTGCTTTCGGAACCTTTGCTAAATTGAACTCGTCGCGTGCTGCGCGACGGCTTCAATGACGCTTTGGACTCAACATTATCAACACCAGGTTCCGCCCTTCCCTCGTCCGTAATTTCTGGATCAGGAGTTTCTTCCGGCTTCGTCAGGAGCTCCTTAACAAAAGAAGGTTCTTTTCCACTCG
Source organism: Asparagopsis taxiformis (assembly GCA_030407315.1). NCBI lineage: Eukaryota > Rhodophyta > Florideophyceae > Bonnemaisoniales > Bonnemaisoniaceae > Asparagopsis > Asparagopsis taxiformis. The sequence continues at coordinate 121,257 of JALQPE010002008.1, forward strand.
TGAAGCCCGTTAGCCACGGATTGTGAGTGCTCTCAGCAGAAGGCTTGCCTTCAACCTTAGTGCTGTCACCCACGGAAAGTTTACCTCCAAGCGTAGTAGTAAAACCCACTTTGGTAGTATTACCCTCTTCAACCACATCTCTGAATTTCTGAGGCCGCCTAGTTGGGTTATTGGACCCATGCGTGCGATCCTCCTTCGAGTATGCTGCGATGGTTCTCTTCTTGCTAGCGACGGCCTCCTCGTCGTCATCATCATCCCCATAGCTAAGCTTGGAGAAATTTACTTGGTTCTTACCAGAGGCATCGTCAGCGGGTGATGTCTTGGGTTGTTTTGCACCTGAAAATGTGATTCTGCCAGTAGATGATTGCTTTTTCCTCTTCTTGCCTTTCTTGTCAGGGCCATTGTCTTCAAAAATGTCATTGCCCATTTCATCGAGCAGTGCCTGTGCTTCCTTTCTCCTCCGTTCTTGCGCATCCTGCATGAATTTCATGCCCATGATGCCTTTTGGTTTTTTCTTCTTGCCAGTATGAGAACCTTGTCCCGACTCAATTTCGTTTCTAAGAACATCAACTTCCTCCTGAAATCCCGCTGGATCCGCATCTCCGTAATCTTCTTCATCAGAACTATCTATTACATCTTGCCTTTTTCTAAGTTCTTCATGCAATTGTAACTGCTCCTCGATTGCAGCACGAGTTTCCGGATTACGATTGGCCTCACCTCTTTGTAGTTGTCGTTTCACCCATTTGGACGTATTTTTATGTCGCAGAGTCATGCGTTCTTCAGCTCTCTTACGAGCGATGGCCAAGCTTTCACCCTCTTCATCCTCGTCAATGCCGTGTCCATGTTTGTCTAGAATATTGTACATTTCCCTCTTCATAATCTTCCTGTATTTGCGCGATTTGATCTTCTTAATGCGCTTCATCTTATGATCGTAGAAGAACATCTGCGATCGAATTCTCGCAAGTTCCCTCCTCCTCTCCTTCAATTCTTCAACAGTAATTTTCTGGTCCCCCAGCTCATCGAATCCAACACGGTCACTCTTCATACCTGCCTCGGTCAACAAGTTCTCAATCTCTAGTTCATACTCGTTGGTCGGAACGACAGCGGTGGCAAGAGCACTCGTATCACGTCTCACTTCGGGGGGCGCATCTAGTGGAAACACCAACTGGTCTTTCACTCGATTGAATTGAACAGTATCATGCCACTTTCTCACATCACGTTTAGTTTTCTTATACGCAAGCGATCTCTCAATCCTTTGATTGACGACATTCGGCAATGGAACATGCTCGGCCATATTCTTTTTATACTCAAGCTCTTTGCGGATCTTCCACTTCAGTTCCTTCAGTTCTCCACCGGTGTTAACATCATCGCCATCAATAGTAGACAGCATTCGCGCGAGCATTTCATCATGCGGCAATTCCTCTGAAACCGCCACCGCATCCGGACGCTCCTTGCCGAAACAGGGGTCGACTATTCTTGCTTTGCGAATCTCAGAGCGGTCGAGGTCCCTGCGCTGGGTTGCGGCGTACACAACGGAGTCCAATGCGGCGTCTGGAGGCAGATGTGAGGCGTCCTCATCGTCCGAAAATTCTGGCTGCTGTTCGGATGGCTTCGGAATGACACCGCGTGTCAGCTTACTAGCTGTGGCGGATATTGCGCCTCGTTTAGACGCCAGCATATCTGAGAGGAGCATTTGACCGGGTTCATCGCCGTCGGATTCATCTTCACTGTCGTGTGGGGCACGCGAATTTCGGCTTGGCAAAGCGGCTTCGTCCGGCCCGGATGCGCAGTCGGAATCAATTTCCTCGTCCGAGTCGCCGCGCGGGATTCGAAATCGCGGATCTTCTTCGCCTTCTGAATCTGAGCTCATTGTTTCGTCAGATAGTGTTGTTTGTCAAGTGAAACGGATGGAGATGGTCGAAGCTCATACTGGCAAGATGCGGGCGATGGCGGCGGCGTAGATTGTCGGTGGTACTACAGAAGCAGGTAGCCGCTGGGTAACCGCTTCTCATACGTGTACTCTTCGTTGGCCAAAAAACACTTCATAGGTGTACACGCCGATGCGTGGGACGAACAGGGAAAAATGCCACGTTGACAGCTGGCACAAAGTCTCAACTTTTTTAAATCTTCTAAGGGTTCATGATGTAGTCCTTTATGTTCCGTTAACTGACTGACAAGTTGAGCAGCCGGAAGAAGCTGCTACGATATCTTTGAAAGAGATTTCATGCTTCCACTACGCGCACACGGTGAATGAATGCAACCTGAAGTGGATGTATGCTCTACCAAGAAACCTCAAGCAAGTCACCTCGTTTTGATCCTCATCTGTTACAAATCGTGGATATCTATCATACACTCTTAATTCACTATTTAACGCCTGAGCAATAGTCAACCTCCAGTCCTATAACCCTTCACTCCGCAACGCCATATTTTCAGCATGCACATAAACCAAAGTACCGGCATGTTAAATATGACCGACCACACCCGCAATAAACGCAAAGCCCCAAGCAGGGCAACACGCACATCAAACATCGGCAACAAGCGAGAACACGCACCGTGGCGGGGGTGGAAAACTTTCAAAAACTTACACCAACCACGTGCGGCACGACCGGCAGCGCGTCTAAAAATCGGCATCAAATTGAGCGACGAATCATTTCCGCCAACGATCGTCCGTTCAATCACGCGGCGCAAGTCGAAGAGCTGAACCATTCGAGTGGACGCCAACCACCGCATCGCTTCCACCCTACGTCGTTCCAAACGCATGCGGCAAGTCCACTAATCACCAGCGTGTCTGCCCACCCCGCATCTCATGGCGGTGATGACGTCCGTCACCGACAACGCCAACATGCTATGGTCGACAATCACAGCGTACGCGGCGTCGCACCACGATGGAATAGTCGCACTCCTGCTCTTCACCGGCGTGATAATCTCTTTCTCTGGACGTACATTACTGCGTCCAACCGTCTTCCTGCTCGGCTTTGTGCCGTCCGCCATCACCGTATCCGCGCTCGGCCTCGCCCTCGTGCAGGACGAGAGCCCGTCCAACATGTCGCTGCTCCAATGCATCGTGCTGCTCGTCGGCTTTGCCGTGGCCGTTCTCGTGGGTATTGTGATGTTACGTCTGTTGTTTCGCATCGCGACCTTTCTTCTCTGCGCTGGATTTGGCGCCGTGCTCGTCCTCGTCTCCCATCTGTTTCTTTTCGAGCCCGCGACCGACCAGAATGCGCTGATCCTCCTGTATGCCATCATGCTGTTAGCCGCGCTGGTGGCCGGGCTCTTCTCGGTTTCGTATCCGGACACGGGGATCATTCTCGGTACTGCGTTTGATGGCTCGGCTATGTCTGTGTTTTGTCTCGCGCGATTTCTGGGGCATCGACCGCCGGTGTTGTCGACCGTGCCGGTTGGAACTCAGGTCTCAACGTGGTGGTCGATCGGATATGGATCGGCCGTGCTCATTCTGGGCATTTTTGGTGCAATGACGCAGAGACAGGTGGCAAAGGCGGACGCAATCATCGCAAAGGCCGCGGAGACTGGCGCAGAGGATGAGAATGCCTCGTATGCTATCAGTGATCATGAGCATTTGAATTTGCTTGGTTCTGTTGAACCACCTCGCACACCACCCTACATGCGCTCGGGGCACAATTCGCCAGGCAATAGTGGATATGGTGCGGTTGATCAAGAGGATACGCAGTACTCTGTCGTTCATAATCTTGGTGCTGCACCTTTGGGAGCCTCTATGGATCAGTATAAGAGTGGGAAAGAATTTAACGGCCCTTTACCTTTGTAGATGTACGATGTATCAATACGACAGACTAACATTAAACTTATTGTACGGTACCAACGCCTCAAACTTTTGTTTTCATTCACAACAAACGTATCAATAGATCGCTCACCACTCTGCAGACCGTCTCTTCTTCTTCTTAGCAGCAGGGTCGATGACGCGCTTCTTAACGCGGCCTTGCGTCTGCAATTTTCGATATCGAGTTTTCGTAAACTGCTGCACGCGCTCATCTGACATAACCTCATCCGTAAAAGTCTTCCTCCGTTCACGTTTTGTAAGTCTACCAGAATAAAACTCATGTGCGCCGACGACAACAGTACCGACATGAACGCGTGATGGCAGCTCTCCCGGCTTCCTGCCGGTACCCGAAGACTTGTAGAAGCGCTTCGGATCCAAATGGTTTCGATTTTCAATAAGGCGCAAATCTTTCTCCAGTTCTGGCGTCATTCGCACAACCGGAATTTCATGCCAATCCTTGGCTGTCTTCCGCGGCGGCGTCGCTGGTCTGTCTTTGTCGTTTGCAACAACACTTTCGAGAGTACTCCAATCGCCTTGCACTCTTTCCACTGCGGTATTTTTCTCATTCTTCGGGTTTGGTTTGACAGTTTCACTGTTCTGTTGGGATTTCTTCAAGAACTTAAGCGCGGATTTCTCTTCCGCCTCTATGTCGTCCAGGGTAGAATGGCCAAACAATGCCTCCGTCGCGGGCATCAGCAAAACATTGGACCCTAGACGATTGTAATCTCTCAATTTGGCTTCTTTTTCCTCCTCCATGGTGACGAGAAGCTTGCCACAGGATCTGCGTTGCCAGTCCTCCTCGCCCGTGCACGATACTTCACATGTAAGACGTCTTTGGCACCGAACTACGCCACCGCCAATGACACGTGTGCACTTCGACCACAGACAAATAGATTTCATATTCTTTCATAGTTTACGTTCGCCACGTGTATGGGCATCTATCTATATTTCTGAGCATGATCCGCGGATTTCTACCGCCGACTTCAACTTGAGACTGAAGTGACGACAAACAACGTCGTCCTCAGCTATGGACGAAGAGTGGACAATTGTTCGAAACGGACCACGAGCCAGAAAGCAGAACAATGTGATAGAAAATGATGAAAAGTTCATGTACAAGTCGACAGGAAATGCACGACGAAGAAAGCGAGCGTCACCGCGTCCACAAATTGCGGAAAGCACATCTCACACGATAGCGTCCATAAAGCGCAATCTGGAACAAACTGAATGGTGGAAACATCTCGCATCGACATTGCAAACCTATGTCAAGTCGCGACCAGTAAGCTACATCGCATGTCTGGGCCTGGGCTCTTTTGTCAATACCTGGAATGCACGACATCAATTTGCATGTGCGTTGCTTCTCAAGGATATGTTCTGTAATAATTGCTGCATATCTGACCCTATCATGACGATTGACGACGTGAAATTGGCGACGGATTCCGGTTTCAAGGTTGTTGATGCGAATAATTTTTCGGTCAGAGTTGCTTCTCTTGGTTCAGTTGCAATACTATTTATGCCGCATTGTGGTCGTGACCTTTATGAATGCATTCTGAAGCAATTTGATGCGTTTGGATCCGAAGCGATGATTTTGGTGGGGAATACACTATCTACATATTGCACGCTGCATCCGGAGCGGACGCAGGCCGATTGTTCACAAATAGCCAAGCTACAAGCAACTAATTGTCTTCACGAAACGAAATGTGCCAGTGCAAAATTATCAACGAGCGAGACAGCTTTCAACGATCTCTGTATAAGCACGTTTACAACTCCCATCACACAAGATGTGCATAATGCAACGCAGGCCAGCAAAGCAACACCCGTCTCTACAGAAGATGTTTCCACTTAGTTTCGATCTGCTTCTTCGTCTGCGCCGGCGCGGTACCACCGACAATATCACGGGCTGCGACGCTTTTCTCCGGCTTCCACAGGTCCAGACACTCCTCATTGGCTTCTGGAACGGAGATCTTAATCTGATCTAGAGAGAGCTCATCAAGCGGTACACCAATCTTCCTACTATATCCGACTAGTTTCCCTACGCGATGATGGGCGTCACGGAACGGCACATTGTGTTTCACGAGCCATTCAGCCAGATCTGTCGCCATAAGTGCGGGATCTGATGCGGCATCATACATTTTTTGCTTATTGACTCGCATGGATGCAATCATCGGAGCGTAGACTGAAAGCACCATTTTGACGGTATCAATTGCATCAAATATCGGCTCCTTGTCCTCCTGCATGTCCCTATTGTACGCCAGGGGCATCCCCTTCATAACAGAAAGTAAGGTAACAAGATCTCCGTAAACACGAGCTGTTTTTCCGCGCGTCAGTTCACACATATCTGGGTTCTTCTTCTGGGGCATGAGCGAACTGCCGGTGCAAAATTCATCTCCCAATTCGACCCAGCCAGCCTCCTGACTCATCCAGAAGATAATATCTTCGCTGAGACGCGACAGATGCATCATGATAATACTAAACAACGACAAAAGCTCAATTGCAAAATCACGATCACTGACAGCATCGAGTGAATTATTCAACACACCATCAAACCCAAGCTGTTCAGCAACCCACTCCCTATCCAACGGAAGCGTCGCCCCCGCCAGTGCACTTGCGCCCAAAGGCAGATAATTCATCCTCTTCCGCCAGTCACGAATGCGCGACACATCACGTTCCAGCATCTCTGTATACGCGAGCAAATAATGCGCAAGCACAATCGGCTGCGCATGCTGCAGATGAGTGAAACCCGGCAACACCGTATCTGAATGTTCGGCCGCGAGTCGGACCAAGGCGCGCTGCACGGATATCACACAGTCGCATATAACGTCCACCTCATCGCGGAGATACAGCCGGGTGTCCGTTGCGACCTGGTCGTTTCTCGAGCGGCCAGAGTGTAAACGGGCTCCAGGCGCGCCAATGAGCTCGGTTAGCTTGCTCTCAATGTTCATATGAACGTCTTCCAGCTTGGTGGACCACTCGAATTGACCGTCCTCGATCAGCTTTTGCACTTGCTGCAGACCGGCCACGATCGCATCGGCGTCCGCTTGCGGGATGATGTTCTGCCGCGCGAGCATCAACGCGTGCACCGTCGAGCCCTGGATGTCATGCTTGTACATGCGCCGGTCGTAGGAGACCGACTCGCCCATCTGGGCGACGAGCTCGTTGGGAGCGGCATCGAATCGACCGCCCCACATCGACATTTTGGGATACGGATCTGCGGGAGGATCGCTGGTTGAGGGAGAATCGTTGTGTAGTTTTGTTTGGTGCGGACGGTGAATGGGAGATTGATGGAATTTTGATAATTTTATTGATTTTACTCGTGTTACGTCATGTGTACCCTCGGTACGACGGTTGATTCGTTGTTGGAGTGTCAAATGAGCGGGACGCTTGAATTGTATATGAATTGGTCTTCCATTTTTGGGGCACGATCACGATTACAACTACATTGCACCATTCCAAATTACATTACTTCCAACAATGTACCCAAACTGGCAGAAATCATATGACGTGCAACATATGTCCAGTACTGCATCAAGCAGAGCCACAACTGTCGTGTTATGTATCCATCATGTCTCTTGAGCGGTATCGCGGAATAGTACCGTCCATACTTGCCGGTACCATTGGTCAGCCGTGATGCACCATCAGATGTCTACCCAAGTCACCTCCATCCTGTCCATGTATCCACATTCCTAACACCGATGTACTTCCGAAATTTTCACGACCTAAAAGCTCACGCTTTCCAATTCCTGTATCGCATCCCCATCCCACGCAACACTCTTCTCGAAATGACGAACAGCATCAGCGGACAATCATCTCGCATCACGCGAAAAACATGGTCTGATCGAGTGCTCAAATCGCAAAATGCTCTCCTCTCCCTACACTCCGCTTCACTCAAGCTGCAACCACGCCCGGTCACACTTGGATCATCCGAAGTTATCAACGTGGTCACCGCGACATCACCACAATCAACCGACAGGACGTCCGTCCTAGTCCTCATGCACGGCTGGGGATCCGGCCTCGGCTTCTTCGCACGGACCCTTCCGTTACTGGCGACCCAGTTCCAAACCGTGTACCTCGTCGACGTGCCCGGCATGGGCGCCTCTTCCCGTCCGCAGTTCCCGAGCCATGGCGTCGACGAGTCGCTCGATTATTTCGTGCACAGACTGCAGGAAATGCGACAGATTCTACACAAAGAGGACGACGTTTTCAGAAAAGCGACTGTCAGACATCTGGCCGCCCATAGTATGGGTGCGTATATTTCAGTTGAATGGATGTTGCGCGAGACTTGCTTCGACCATTTGATATTGGTGTCGCCAGTGGGTGTTCCAAGTCGTCCGGAAGGTGTGGATGAATGGTTGCAGAGTGTCGGACTGTTGAAACGAAGCTTGTTTGGCATGCTGAGAAAATTGTGGAAGGCCGGTGTGACTCCGCAGGCAGCGTTGAAGATATTACCAACATCTGTGGCTCGCTCATTCTGCGCAAACTACATATCTCACAGATATTTTGGTGAGTACGTCGAGGGGGAACTGGAAGCAATGACGGAGTACTGTTTGCAATTATCCAAGGCGCCCACTGCTGGCGAGAAGAGTATTTCGACTCTGCTACAACCCGGCGCCTGGGCTGTTGTTCCGCTGATGGACCGATTACCCACATTAAAAGACCTACCTGTGACGTTTGTGTACGGTGATCGCGACTGGATGGACTGGAGACAGGGCGACGTTGCGCGAAAGAAGATGCAGGTTGCAACGAGAATGTATGTGGTTGACGATGCGGATCATAACGTTTTTGTGGACAATGCCGCAGGGTTTGCGCGCGTTTGTCTCAAGGCTTGTAGAGATGTGGAGAGTGGAAGTTTTGTGTAGTTCGTTTTTAGACGTCTTGTTTCCAATTTGCTTCCGCGGTTGGACCGGACATGCACAGCAGGAAGGTGGCGGTTGAGGCGGTGCGTACGTTTCTAAGCTGACGCGGTGGCGGTGTGAATATGTGCCGTTTGTATACAGAGGTATTTGCGGTTTTGTTTGAGTAAATGTCGGTAGTTTTGTTGAAGATTCGGTTATTGCGTGGGTGCGCGGTGAAGTTTTGTCCGTCGTTCACATTGGGTTGCATGACTGGTCAGCTGCAAACTGATGGTTTGGATGGAGATACTGTTGTGTAGGATTTGTCGATGGCGCAAGGGTGAAGTAAATGTCACTGGTACATGTGGAGATTTGTGGAGAGATATTCTTGTAGGTGATGTTCCAACGGGATAGATGTAGAATAACATAGGTGAGAGGCGGAATTTTCGTGAGCAAAATATGCTTGGTATACGCATAAACGTCTTGGAGATATCTCGCAAACAGTGGGTCATAATGACACGTCGTTTGATGGCTTTCGATAGTAATGTCTGGTGGAAAGTTTATATGCGGCCGATTTGAAATGTCATAGTTGTCACTATCATTGGATGAACGACCTCGAAAAATATTCTAACCAACGTATAATGTTTAGCTTGCTTCAATGTGACGTACACGGATGGACAGGACCTGATAGATTACAGTGCAAGATCTAAATCTGCGCTCATCACTGTTTAACGACCAGATAACATAAATTGGTACGCTATTTGAAAGCGGTCGCGCGCCCAACCAGCGAAACGGAGCAGCTCAATAAGCCAAGCCAAACCGAGCAGCTATGTAGCATTGCGGGGCATGCATGGTGATAAACGCACAAGAAATCATACTGTGCCATCACGGTATCTCTACAACATTGCAAACGAATGATACGACGCTGGCGAGATATTTCACAACGCATACGAAAACGAAACCAACCAACATCATGCAACTGAGCGCGCCATCGCGCCTTACCACCGTCTGCTTCGTCAGCAAAGCTGGAAGCGCATGGCGCATCGTGCCATGCAGACAGCAAATGATGCACGAGCAACATTATACGAAATCTCCTAGCGAGTGCTCATCATTTGCACCACGCTACCAAATCTCATTACACGCGGAAACTATACAGCGAGTCGAATAGCCGCCGTGCTGATTTGCAGCGCGGGTCTGCGGGGGTGATTCTTCCGCGGCGTGCAAAGACGGGGTCGTGTATCGCTGTTGCGACATCTGCACATATGCGTCAGCGAGTCAACGCAAGGTGGCATTTGAAATAGCGCTGCAGACTCCAAGTTGTTATATGGCGCATTTTGTATCGCGGTCGTGTAGGGTTGCGTTGGCTACGTCAACTGTGGACGCGAGCGAGCGAGGGACGGCGGCAAAGCGTGCGGCGCGGGGGTGAATAATGGTGAGTTGCGCTGTTGCGTGCAGTTTGGTTCTGGTACGATGGTGGAATCTGGTGTAGTTCGCGGCGCGCAACGCGATTGGATGCGTGGTTCTGGACGTGGATAGAATAATGTGTGTGATGATATACAGTTGTTAGCCGGTTCGAACATTGGACGTCGTCGGGGTTATTTATGCACGGTGGGGTTTTGAACGGGGGCGAGTTTGTTGGAGGGGGAGGTAGTAATAAGAGAATTGCAAACTTGAGACTGTTGTGAATTTGATAGGACAGATGACGGACGCTTAAAAAGGCTGTGCTTGCGCAAGTGGATATAGGTCAGGTAGTTGTATGTTGTCTGCGTGGCGAGCGCAAGTATGGTGCATATAAGCTGTGTGTTTACAGCAATTTGCTTGGACAGAGTCGGTGTGGAAGAGGTCCGTAATGTCGGACGTGGGAAATATTGTTCGCTGGCTGGCGACACGATGGGGAGAAATCAACGCTGCGTGAGCGGCGGGTAGAGGCATTCGAAGAATTACAGCGGTGTAATTGGAGGTGAATTGGTAGCCATGTTTGAGCTATGAATGGAACGTATGTGCCGCACGGCAGGGATGGTGGATATTGAAACAGGCGATAGAAAACGAGTGGAAAGCGCGTCGCGAGCAATTAGATCCATGAGCACAATATACAGCGTGACGGTGCGCTGATTGCCTGCCTACTGAGTGGTCATCAAGGCGTTGCTCTACCTTCGGCACTATTATTATACGGCCAAGTCTGTACGAGAGATATTATCGGTGGTAAGGCAGAGAATCGATGCAAGGTATGACGCGTACAGTTTCAAAGCTAGCAACCAACTCTATCTGCCGGTAACATACGTTCCAACTGCCGCTGCCCTGTAATCAACATCATGTCCTCATTGCTGTGCAATCATTCTTTCCAATTGCTCTTGCAGTGGTCACCCGTCTACGCCACCATTCAATATTACTCGCCATGTGTAACACGCGCGTTTATCATTTCAAACACGCCACACCTTTGCATCCATCGCGACGTCAACCCTGTCCCAAACACCATCAGCACTATTCTCTTACACCGCCACACGCTCCTACTTAACCATGAACGTTCCCCAGACTAAGCAACCCAATCCGTCCTTCAATCCCCCTCGCCATCATCTGTCACCCATTCAAAATGAACCATCTCCCACATCTCCTCCTCCTTCTCCTACTCGTCTCATCACACGGTACGTGTCCCATCCCTTAGCCCGCCATCCACAAGCATACCGGCACCCAACTAACCCGCCATTACCACAGCCCAAAAACAAATGAGCCCCGGCGAAATCTCGATGGGCGCCAGCCACAATTATCCGCATGTAGCGCCGCCCATGTCGGGGAAGAAGCCGCCCGCGCCGACCAGCGCGCGTCAGATGGAGACGATGCCTCTGCCCGAGTCTGAAGACATCAGCGACGAAGATGCCGACACCGAAACAATCGACATCATGCCAATAGCCATGGACTCTGACGCCGATGTGGGCGCGAACATGAACATGACGAGCACGAATAGCACCATGGCTGCAGAGCCACCGGTGCAATCACACGTCCAGCGACGTTGCACCGACCGGTCGCAATGCTCGTTCTACGAAGACTTTTCGCGGCGGCGCGACGAGCGCTGGACGGCGGCTGACGGCTACGCGAACGGCAACCCGTTCGATTCATGGTGGTCGCGTGCGCGTGTGTTGATCGATGAGAGCAGCCGCAAGATGCGTCTGAGCTTGACGCGACAAGCCAATTTCGGCAAGCCGTTTATGTCTGGTCAGTTGCAGTCGAAAAAATGGCACGGATACGGTTGTTATGAAGTTCGAATGAAGCCGGTGCATCAAGCGGGACTTATCACGACGTTTTTCACGTACACAGGGTTCTACGATGCGGCTCCTGGCGCGTCCAAGCAGCACAATGAGATTGATATTGAGTTTATCGAACGGCATCGCACCGGACAGTTTGTGATGCAGACCAATTACTTTACGAATGGACGCGGTCAGAACGAACACTACATTCGACTGCCGTTCAATGCGGCGGCTGCGTATCACAATTACGGCTTCCGATGGACAAACCGTTCGATCGAATGGTACGTGGACGGACGGAAAGTGCACAGCGAGTTCAACAATGTGCCGAAAGCGTCGGTCGCACCACACAAGATCATGATGAACTATTGGCCAGTTTCCTCGGTTGCTGCTGGCTGGGCTGGATATTTCCGATTCGTGCCTGGCAAAGTGTCCAGCTATGCAGGCATCCGTTTCACAAGAGGATCCAACTGCGTCATTCGCAACTCGTTTCCCAACGCCTGACTGGCATAACAAACTTTGTATTACTACGACCATAGATAGACATAGATTGGAGAAATACACGTGTATAGAATAATTGAAATAATTTCGACGCCCCATTTCTGTCCTCATTTGAGAGCCCAATTGGCAACGTTGGCAGTCGCATGGGAGCGCACATCGCCCCCAACAATCGCCCCCCAGTGCAGTCCAGTCGAGTCGTTGGTCACCCACCATTGCGCAGCAGTTAACCTTCGTCGCGAGCGGATGGGTGCCCGCTGTCGGCGCGCAAACAGCTATGGGCAGTACATTGAGTTGTCTCTACGCGACGGCAACGACGCCCATTCGCGCCGTGACATCGCGCTATCTGCCCGCGACGCCGCCTCTCAGCGTGCCCGCTTCTCTACACCAAGCCGAGGCGCATCTATTATCGCACCTATCCAAAGTGCGCTATGAAAAGCGTTCTGTCAAACTCCCGTCCGGCAACATCATCAACACCATATCTGCCGGCAACCCGACGCGACCGACGCTAGTGGTCGTGCACGGTTGGGGCGCCGGCGCCGCCTTTTTCGGGCGCAATCTCGACGGTCTCGCGCGTGATTTCCGCGTCCATCTCGTCGACTGGCTCGGATTTGGCGCCAGTTCGCGTCCGGAGCATCGACTTGACGCGCATCCGACCGACGCGGAGAACTTTTTCATCGAGGCGCTCGCGGAATGGGTCGTCGAAATGCGCCGATTAGAACAACAACGTCTGCCCAACCCGCGTAAGAAACCAGCCCCCTTCGCGCCGTTCCATCTCTGCGGCCATTCGATGGGCGCGTTTTTGTCCGTGGCCTTCTCGTTGCGCTACCCGGCGCTCGTGAAAAACCTCGTCCTCGCCTCGCCTGTCGGGCTGCCCCGCGCGCCGCAGAATAAAATGCCCCCGCCGACCGCCCCCGTTAAGAAGAGACTGCTGTTCTGGGCGTTGTTCACGCTCTGGGAACGCGGCTGGACGCCGCAGTCGTTGCTTAGGATAGGCGGTGAGCGTTTGGGGCGTCGCGTGTCGTCATGGATGATTGTGCCGAGATTTCCCGCCGATAATGACGCGATACAACAGGCGCTTGTGGAGTATTTTTATCAGATTTCATGCGCGACGCCGAGTGGAGAGTACGCGCTTTCGACCATTTTGGAAAGCGGCGCCTATGCCAGATTGCCGCTTTGTGATCGCATGCAGGATGTTGATGTTCCTGTTACGTTTTTGTATGGTGATCGCGATTGGATGAACTCGGAGCTGGCGGAGAAAGCGGCGCAGAGCATGAAAGTTGCCGCCTCGGTGCACGTTGTTGAAGATGCTGGTCACCATTTGTATTTTGATAATGCTGCAGATTTCAACCAGCTTGTCAAGGAAGCGTGTCTGCGTACCTCGGCAGACAATTAACGTGCAGAGTTGAAAGCTATGGAGAAAGATTTTCAAGATGGACAACTCGACGTGTTTAAACATAACAATCATAGCTTCGGATCATATCTCGTCAGATATTTTTAGAAACGTTGTAAACATGCTGCCCCCATTGAAATTCCCCAAAATTGCCAAAGAACATTTTGTCATACATTGTAGCTATTCTCCTGACACGTCACCACATCCAGCAATAACCCAATTCCCATCTGCCCACTCTCCGACCAAATCGCCGTCGACCTTCTCCCACGTGATGTGCAGCAACCCACCGCCTTGATCCGTGACTGTAACCACATCCAGCCCCATCTCCGACACTAGAAAAGCGTGCGATCGCGACACAAACACGCCTGCTTTGATTGCCTGGGCCACGCAAACATTGCTGCCCAGACGGAACTTTCCTCTTGGTGACGCGCTCAAAAGGCATGTATTACTTCCATCAACTAGATCACTTGTTTCCACACATCCGACCAACCATCGCAATTCTTCAGCACCCAATTTCGGCAGCCCGAGCGCCTCCTCCAGCGTCCGGATCTCCCGTCGCGCCGTCACGAGTAGGTGTGGCGGCACGCCTGGACGCATGATGTGCCCGTATGCTGCGATAAATATAGACGTTGCGGCTAGAATGGATATCATTACTTCCACATCATCCTTTGCGTTGTTGCCAAATCCATTTGTCCTTGCATAGTATACTGTGGCTACCATACCGACGATGGAGGAAATGACGATAACGAACAATGTCGTCCAGTGTATCGAGTGTTCCTTCCTTTTAGCGTTTTCAAATCGAGATACCAGGTCGGTCTTTCCGTATTGCATGTCCTTCGTGTTTTCCTCTATCACCTTTGAGAAACAATAGCAAGTCTTCAGGGATGACCCTGCGGCCGTGTAATAGCTTCCGCACGGGACAAAGTTTTGGAAAAACTGCCTGTCAAACCGTCCCGATATACCACAATGGTACTCTCTAGACTCGGCAACGACAACGCCAGCGTCCTTGAGATGCACCCTTGATACATCTTCCGACCGATCGTCCGTGAGCACGGCGAGTTCATTGGCGGTGCTATAAGCATACTGCACGAATTCGCCCGTTTTAAACGAGGCTCCACCATCAGCAAGTTGATCCAAATCGCTCTGACACAACGGCACACAGTCCAGATACCATCCATGTCTTGACACGTCCTTTCGCGAGCATACAGCATCGATGAGATCATAAATGTACACATGAATGTCCTCCTTCATCTGCGCGACATGTCGTCCTGTGAGTAGATTGCTCGCAATGCGCCCGGCGACAGCCGCCATGACTATTGTGTTGAGATACGCCGGTGTGACGTCTTGCTCATTCTCAAACGTCCTGTAGGCGCGGCGCGTATCCGCGACGCGCAGGTCATTGATCAGGCTCTCCGGTATGCCGCGTGGCAATCTAGATAGTTGTAGACGAGGTCTCCGCTTCCAGCATTCTCGTTGTCTGGTCGCGCCTGAGACCCATCCGGAGGGTCGCAGAAGAGATTTGGACTTTTCAATCTTCCCGAGGGATAGGGTGGAATCCTCTACAGATTTTGCACCCTCCCAAAGTAGTTTGGAATTCGTAGTCATGTTTTCTGCGGGAAGTTGGTATGCGCCGCGCGGTTTAGCGACATCGCGCATTTTCCACCAGTATCGAGTTACAGCTGGTGGAAGCAGTTATGTTTTACTGGAGAAGTGCACCTATAATGAAGCAGCAATCGTTTTACGATCTCGGTTATTTTGTTTGAAAGTGAAGTCGACGACAAATAGTGGCCCGCCATTCGTGCATTCTCGGAATATGAAATGTATGACCTATCATGTCTTGTTATCCACAGTTGATATAAGCCAATACCTGCGCTGCGTTATATCCCAAGTAGCAATACAGTTGTTATGGTTGTGGGTTCGAGAACAAGTAGAAATAAGGTGCCACGAGTAACCAATTAAGATGGGGGAGTCGTCGGTACTGTAGTTTACGCATATTTTTCAACTACTGTGACATGTTTTGCAGCAAGTGTATGAATATCGAGTCCAAAAGCAGCTGTTGTCAGCAATTATAGCGAAATTTTCCAACCTGCTGCGTTGATCTGCGAAAGTTGCTGCCGCTGTCGTTTGCGGGATTCAAGTTGCTTCCAATGACGAGATCGTATCCTACGATGAGAGAAAAACATACTATCTGGACATCTCAAGCAGTCGATGAGGGCGTGACGTCTAATATCTACTATCGTATTTTAGTTATATTAAAATCAGTACCATACCAATTTAGTGTTGTATATCTTTCTTCGCTTCACTCACGAAAAAACGACCCGTCTTTTTGCGCGAAACATATGTGCTGTTTCTCTCGCTCTTTCCGAATCTCGTAGACTAATGCTTCCACATTCACTGTTTAAACATATATGCACTTGTTTCTGTTCTACATCATATCGCTTTTCAACCATTTCTTCACCATCTACTACACTACGATAGAAGGCACCAATCGTTCCGTTCTGACGGAAACTATTGATACCCTGTCATTTCACCCATTCAAAATACCGTATCCTTTCTTCTCGCCTCGCAAATGGCGACATTTTTCGTACAATAATACTCATATCCGTCGACGCCAAGTCCCTAATACGTTTGAAAACGCCTGTTTTTCTAAAACGCATGGCTCGATGAATATCGTGATATCGATGAAGCACAAACTCGCTCAAGGTGAGATTGCTTTTCAATTGTGTCTCTGACACATGCGGAACATACAACCGTACAGCAAGGCTACGCGAAAACAGTTTCGTTTTCAACAAAACCGCCAAAAGCTCAAATAAATCAAGACGTCACCTCAACCACACCAATAACGCACCAGAGGAAACACTGAATAACCCAGTACATCAACTACTCTTTCCAGAAAATTGCCACGCTACGTCCAGTTATCGACAACCTGCTGCCTCGACAGCATCGTACGCTACGGGCCATGGTGCAACCTGTAGACACAGGTCATGTCTTTCTGGACGACCATGAATGTGTTCTGCGATCCGGAGCGCGTGGGTCGTGACGGGGAGCTACGGATTTGATATCTGTACGGGGGGATTTCATTGCCGATATGGATTCGAATTTAATATAGTTGTGCGCTACTAAACTCAGGGGATGGGATGTCGTTGAGGCCATATGGGACTCACCGGGGAATGAATTAATTTTTATTTTTCCAAACACAAGTGGACCAATCAAACAGTAGCATGGTATGCCTTCTGGCCAACTGGCTTGAGCGGAAAACAGCGTGACAGACGGTCTCGAGATATGCTCAAAACTTGTAACAGTAACGACATCCAACTGCCAACGTCGTCACCAATCCCAATTGAACGCAAATGGCAACGCGAAAGAGCAGCCGACGGCGCACCTCCAAGCCCGTGGCATTGGAGAAGCCCAAAACCGATGCTGACGAAAGCGAGGCGTTCTGGAGCCATGAAGCGTTCATGGAGGACGAGGACGACTTCAGTTTTGACGAGAACGAACATTCCGACAAGGGCGAGGTACGCTGCGCACAATTCAGCAGCGTGTGCAAATTTACAAAACAAATTCTAACCCAAACAACACACAGGACATAGTCGACTCGGACTTTGACGAGCCGGAAGACGCGCCGGCCGCCGACGCGGGCGAAACGGCGGAGCGCGAGACACGCGCCGAGGAGCGACGCGCGAGTCGCAATAATCGCACGCGGAAATACATCGATCCCGCGTTGAAAACGCGCCGCGTCGTCACTGCCCGCGGCGCATCGACCGCGCGTCGAACGACGACTGAGAGCGAAAATCTCAACGTCGATCGCACGTCGCTGCGGAAAAGCACAAAGATCGCGTCGGCGCTCGCCGCCAAGCAGCGCGAGAGGCGACAGCTCAATGATGAGCAGAAGAGGCAGCGAAAGGCGATGAGGGATGCCAATAAACCAGAAGTGCCCGTGTTGACACAGGCGCAATTGTTGCAAGAAGCGGCCGAGACGGAGATTCGAAACCGGGATAGTTTGGCCGATTTGCTCAGACTTGAGGAGGAGAAGAAGAGATTGCCGCCGCCGAAAACTGAGCCCGCGGCGGATCGTGTTTCTTTGCGCTCGCGTAATGGCGTGCAGACCGTCTCGTTTAGCTCGGCCGACGTCGATGCTAGACGGGAGATGTTTCCGCAGATGTATTCTTCGTGAGCGCATGCTTAGATGTGCTCGTTGTGGTCCAATTTGGTAAAGTAAGAGTCAAAGTAAAGTTGTATCGCGTGCGGATACACGTCGTCTTTGATCAACTGGCCTAGATGCGAGCTGTCGCGATCATCGGTAGAAATCCAATGGAAGAAGCCATAGTCGTCTTGTAACGAGGTATCATGCGTGTGTTTCGTGCCAATTGTCTTGTGAAACTCGCGTGTCCATGAGATGTCGTGCCGACTGACCACGCGTCCGTCGGCGTCGCAGCGGGTGTACGACTTGGCGAGACATAGGTCGTCGAAATATGGGTTGGGTGAAAAGGTGAACTGCAGCGTAAAGTCATGCGGTCGACGTGTGGAGTCGTGTTGAATGACGGAGAGGTCTGTCAAATGGGACAGAATTCTGGCGTCGCGATGGGTGATCATTCGACTCAACGCCGGATGATTCACAAAGGTCCGTAGCCAAAAGTGCGGAATGGTCGTGACAACCTGCGTGCGTTTCTCGTACAACAGCGCATGTCGATTCGCCTTTGCGCAGCGCATCGAACCAGTATCGGGCGTAGTCAAGTCGTCGATCTGTTGCTGAATATCATGAAGAGCGGTAGCACGAGCGTTTCCTTGCACCATTATGTGAGTTTGTATGTTACAACAGCAACGTGACGGCGGAGAATCTATCTCGCAACCAAAATTTATGCAACGAGCAAAATTTGCAGTTTGACGCAACAAACGCACTCAATGCCGCCCGATCGTTTGCAAATTTGTGGTGTCTGACGTACTGTCTTCCAGAAACCATCGTGCGCTCACTCCATTCACCGTCGCGGTTACACATCCATCCCAATCGCTTCCACGACCTCCTCCAGCACGATCGCCCAGTGTGTCCAGTGCATGCCGCCCTGCGCAAACACGGCAAACGGCTCGCGTAGCGGTCCGTCAGCGCTCAATTCCAGCGTACTCCCGTCGATAAACGTGCCCTGCGCAAACACGACCGCGTCGCCGTACCCAGGCGAAACGCCCTTAGTCGGCTCGATGTACGCGCCGACCGCGCCGTTGCGCTGCACGCATCTACAAAATTCAAGCACCTTCCACTCGCATCCGAGCCGAACTGCGCGCACGAATCCGACATCGTCGCGCCGCGGGTTGGTCTCATAGCCCAGTGCGTCCATCACATGCGCTACGAGTAATCCGCCCTTGCACGCCTCGCCGACCATCTGCGCGCTCAAAAACAGCCCCTGGAATAACGTGCGGTTCATCCCCAACGTCGCGCCGCCGCCAATTCCAGGCGCGCCTAATCGGCGACGCGCCTTCTCTACCAGCTTTGCTCGTCCCGCTACATACGCCCCGCTCGGCGCTATCCCGCCCCCGAGATTCTTGATTAGCGATCCCGCCATCACGTCCGCCCCGACCGACGCGTGCACCGGCTCTACAGCCTCCAGAAACTCCCCGTAGCAATTGTCGACAAAGCAGATGCAATTCGGGTTTGCGCTGCGTACTAGTTTAACAATGGCGCTGATATCTGCCAACGTCAGAGATGGTCGCCAGCTGTATCCGAACGAGCGCTGGATGAAGGCCAGCTTGGTGTTTGCACCAATTGCACCGGGTATAGACGCAAAGTCGACGCTACCATCATCGAGAAGCGCTAGTTCGCGGAATGATACTCCGAAATCTTTTAATGAGCCCGAATCCACCATTGTTTCGCGCGTCCCGATTACCTCCTCCAAGGTGTCGTAAACCGGCCCGGCAATGCTCACGACCTCGTCGCCTGGCCGCAGAACGCCGAATAATACTGCGGCGATTGCGTGCGTTCCAGACAGAAATTGGATTCGTACTATGGCGTCCTCGCAGTCAAACACATTTCTGTAGACGGCATCCAGAGTTTCTCGTCCCAGATCGCCATGTCCGTACCCGTCCAGGCTGCCAAAGTGATGTGGTCCAACACGTTCGGCTCGCATTGATTCAAGCACGTTTTTCAAATGCCCCTTCGTGCGCAGATCGATCTCCGCGAATTTTGGCTGTAGAGAGTCGATGGATGCTTGCACCAGTTGACAAGCCTCTTCACGGGTCGGTTTGCATTTTGCTGGCTTGCTTTCGGACATTGATGCACGGCAATGTAGAGTTGACGCGGCGAATGCCGAGCGCCTTTTTTGACACCTCATTGCGATAGATTGTCCGATCTCCGTCGAGATGCAACCGAACAATTTCACTGCTGAGGTTCTGGTTAGAAACTGACGGCTCACAGCTGGAAATATGTCAAATGTTGTGTTTTCTCTATTTGCAGATCAACCTCCTGTGAATCGTGTTTGCGCTTCTCATGCGGTGATTGTGTTATCTGTTCAGTGATAGACACAACATTGCGTTCTCAGGTTGAAAAATAATAAGCGAAATTATCCCTCGTGCAACGGTCAATCACTGGCAGCTCTAAAATACGCAAGTGTAGCAACAACGTCCGAAACCATCCAGTTGCTCAGTTCAAATGATCGGCTCACATCACTGCTCTAACAAAAGTTGGGACTACCTTGATTGCCCGTCGCATAAATGCCTCCGGCTGCATAATAATCCAACAAATCCGGATGCAGAACGTCTGAAGATTTTCTCCTGCCTCCAACAATATACCCCTTGACATGTGTAAATATGTCCGCAAATCGATCTATACTGAAGGTTGCCGCTAAGTTCGCAGTCCATTTCAGCCTTAGATGATTTGGTATATGTGTAGAACGTAAGATAGTGTAGAAGGCGAACAACCAGCCCACTTCCATCTTCATAGATTACATCCCGTTTAGAAACGTAGCGATGTTCTGCTCATGCTCGCCTGTAATCCTAAGTCTTGTTCAGGGATCGTCAACACGTTCACTCTCTTTGCCCAAATACCTGACTTTAAATATTATCATTGCACGGCGTCACAACCTAGCACAAAGCGTACGTCAACTATCGTGATGCAATACCCAATCCAAAAATCTCAGACTAGGAGCTCTTGATTTTCACCATCGGTATCCTCAACAGGCAAAGGGCGATGCACGTGTGATGGATGCGACATTTCTGTGTCGCGCTATAGATAGTCTGTAACTTGTACCAAACGCACCAGCTGAGATGAAGTACGACGGATGATGTCAAGACTTCCCCATCCGCGGTCATCCGCAAAGCCTTGACGGAAAGTACAAATCGCATCGAGCTGACATTTTGTCGTCTCGACAACGACACTCACGGCGCTAGACCTCAGGTCATTAGAAAAGGGACACCTACCAAAAATAGATGAGAGGAAGAGACAGTGCGCTCAGCAACACAAGCACAGTTCGACAAAACCGGACATCACGCGGCAGTATCGGCGAGAAAACCTACGACAGCCTTTTCTTCCCCCGTGCCGACGCTTTGTCTCCAACAACACATTCCAACGCGGATACCGCACCGCTCGCCGAGGTAGCCTTTCTCAGACATCACCCAGTAGACTCTGGCTTGATCTAGAAAATAGTTTTTCAATCCACACTAATCAGTAGTAAACGTTGTCTTATAGATAAACCAATAACAACTCAGAGACTCAAAACAAACAGCTTTCACTATTGTAATTCCGATTCCAAGTACAACTGGAGTGCTCATTCACGAATGCATGTTCGGTTAAAGCACCTCATCACATGAAAAACCGCTAAAAGCTCAAAATCACTCTCCATTACATAAAACGATCCGGATGAGACTGCTCCGCAGCCCCTTCTCTTTTCGCAGATATCGGTCCCCTCCTTCGGTAAGTGTTGGACTAGGATAGAACCCCTCTTAGCATACCAAAAACCGTAGCATCAACCTCATTTGTTTCTTTCACCATCTAACACAGCAATTATAGGAATTTATTTTCACCGTTTGTGCTCATCATCGTCGACTGGCTACTTTCCGATCCCTTAGCATGAACGCTGAGTTCCGAATATTTTGTTATATATGAATAGCGTATGGTATGGTATCATTGAGAAGTCTCCAGTACATGTGGTTCTGAAGAGTGTGATAGACTCTTGGATACAGCGAAAATTCCGGGAAATCCCCCTTTGAACCTATATTTCTCGTTTCGAAGTCTGCTCTGGGTCCGAACTCATGACTCTAATTTCGTCCGGCTTTACCTGACAAGTCGTGTTTTCCCGTTTCAACAGAACAATTCTTCTTTTGGAGGAGGTGAAGGAAACCTATCTTTCTCTATGTGCTTTGGTTTTAGGAACATACAGTTCGTCTAGGGAAAGAAATTCGGTGGAATGACAAAGTCTCAAAGATTCGGAGCATGTGCAGAGGCTGAATGGGTAATAAACATATGCAAAGAGCAGAAGAGGAAAGCATGTCTCCTTGAATCTAGATCCCACCTGATTTTCAGCTAGGAAAGACATCACTGCCTATCCCAATTCGCCTAAATTGTGAGGAATGGTGCATGATATGAATGAGGGGAACAGTCTTTCTGTGAATATCATGTCGAAGTTTTCGATAGTTTTCTGGTACAGAGTATATGTATACCATAAACGCCTAACGGTACATAGAATCGCTCCAATAAGAACAATGAATTTAATGGAGCTAAGCTACACTGATCCAGGCTTTTTTTCTCTTCACTGTCTAATTCAATAAGCTACGATAGCTTTGAATATGGAGGCTGCGGATAAAATTTGTGGTTTGTGTCCAAAAAGAGTAGAAATAGAGTCTCGTTGCATGGAGAAACCCAGTGAAACAATACAACTCATACGTAGAAAAGCGGTTATTGTCGAAGATTTCCCGGTCTACGTATATTCTTAAATTAGCAATGGCAGGGAATGCACTGTCGAAAATAAAATTCGTCGTTTGTACGAATAAGATGTGATAACGTACATTCAACATACTTCAATGGACGAGCCGGAGCGTTGTTTTCGTAGCAGTGCATATGCTTAACCTCTCCTTGAGAAGAGGGTAGTGATGTTGCCATATTTCACATGAGACGTTTTCTAAACGCGACCGGGTTAAAAGTTAGATTTCAATGTAATGTAGAAGTAAATTCCTTGTGCTTAGGAATATTTTAAACAAATATTCTATTCTTAGTCTATTTTACGAGGTTCCTGAGGCATGTGAACTCATATTACAAGTCATTAACATAGACAGCACATGTTATTGGAGCATTTGGAGTACTTTAAGACCTGCTACGTCGCATCATTGTCTACACAACGGCTGGACTTGGTTGTTATAAAGTACAAGTACGTCTCAGACGCATGGAATCGTGTCATTATGACATAAATTCTATAGTAACCATATGTTAACATTGAGATATCGTGATGCCAGCTTGTCAACCAACGCCTCTCAGAGTGGTCGAAGAATACAGCCAATAAAGGGCTTTCAAGAACAGAAATGAGTTTCTGGAAAGCCTGGAAAAACTAGCGAATGATCCTCAACAACATGTACCGGGACAAATCTGTACAAAAATGGCATCAACAATTTGCGTGGATAGCCATTCCCGAAGCATGGCAAAACATGCGTCAGCAAATTATTTGTTTGGCATTGTCAAGTATAACATCTTCCACATGTAAGGTTCACAGGGGCAAACAGCGGCAATTGACGTGGCCTGGTACGCACGCAAAGTGCGATCCGCGACGTTTCTGCAGTGTCACAGCATATCTGTTCTAGACGAAATTCTGCCAATTGCTGTTATTGGCCATCCGAACAGGAACGCACAGCACATCACCCCTTCCGAACATACGCTCTATGATACTATTGGCATGACGGAGCGTCGAGGAGAAGAGCCACAGCTTCTAACGACAATGTACATCATGTTGGACTCGTGTGTTATCGGTGGGGCGAGGGAACGAAAATGTTTGATTGCAAAAATATCAACAAATTTTGCGGAGCTTCGGCCCCCAGCAAGATTGCGTAAAGCAACTCAAATCCGTCACGTGCTGTCGTCAGTGACAATGCGTCGCACTGAGATAGAGAAACGTAGCATCCAGACTCAATATATCGCTACAAAGCTGAATGTTTCGACATTCACACTGTTTTCCACATACACGACAGGGAGATAGCCCAAGATAGCCAACAAAGCAGACTCTCAGAATAGTTGGCTCAGCACTGACCAGTTGGAATACAATGTTCTTTTCTCTGACACATCATATGCATCAATCATCGTTGTATGCAACTCTGTAAACACGAGAGGTCCGTTACCTTCTCCCACAAGATTTAAAGAGGCTGGATGTCTCCGCAGAAAAAAATAGAGCATCAACCTACCCAAACTTTCCAGCCTAAACCATTCTCTCACCAACTAAATTCTGTCCAAAAACAATGACAACAGCTCGTCTTCTTGAGGAACTCCCGCTCACACCTGAGGCTGATGCGGTGCGTAAATACGTGACAGCTCTGGAAACGAAGGACTTCACAAGTGCCGCTGAATTCTTCGCAGAGGATGTTGTGTTCAATGGAGTGCACTACAAAATCTCAGGGCTGGAGAAGTTGCAAATCTGCTTCCAGGACTATTGCAAAACCTTGCTTTTGAAATCACGTTTGGAAGCTGTGAACGAGGCTGGAGCACCGGATCGCTACCTCATGATGCATTGGGACATCCCGGTCGGGGGAACTGAGGAGCAGATTGTTGCTGATTACATCTCTCTCCGTGACGGAAAGATTGGCCGTATTGACAACTGTCTGGATGATGACAAGGTTCCTGAGACACTGAAAGATGATGCCAAGAGGGTTTCTGATTAATTCTACATGTTTCCTCGTCGTTTGAGCTCCTTCCGCCTTTAGACATTCCCCGAACTGCAAATAACAAGTGTACCTGACTGCTGCACAGTATCACATTAGTCGATGACGGGATGTTATATGGAGGGATCAGTACACAAGCCATTGTTGATGATTGTTCTTCTTTCTGTTCGACAGGTTCATTAGCTTGCTCAAGGGAAATGAAATATTCTTCCATTGTGAGTACCCTTGCTGGCGGTTTATGAATTCTTGTTTTCAATAAACCTCATGTTATCAGTACATCTTTAAAATCATCACCTTGACCATGACCACGGCCCTCCTTTATGGAGATAGACTCCTCTTCGAAGACGATGACAGCCACAACCCTTGTTAATTGTTTCCATACAGGAATGATATATTCTATCATAGTAGTCGTGCATGGAATGAAAATCGTATGAATTTATTCATCATGCCTTTTCGGTTTAGCCTCAGGAAATCAACTCTGTGATATGCAAATCCGGAAAACTCTGAGGATATGAATGAGTGAGTATGGGATAAAGATCCAGGATGATTTGTCGCCTCAGAGAGTTTGTCATGCAATTCAAAGGTTGAATAGGAAACTGACGAGACCATTAACCTTCATTATTTTTATTGGATAGTTGGTACTGTTTAGTTGCAGAAGGGCAAAGAGATCATGTAAACAAAATCTGTGTTGGAATCAATCTCTCCCGGGTATGATTGCATTGTGGCACCACCATATTGTGCAAATTCAAAGTATTCGGGGAATCTTGTCGAGTCATTATAAGCAGGGAGATAGATGGAATCCATGAACGGAGGATCGTTATAGTCATAGGAACAGCACGAGATATAACCAGCCAAGATCGGTTGCTTTGCGACCGATATCGGCAAGTTAACGCCCGACGCATACGTTGCTCCGCTGAATTCAATGGCAATTGCCATACCCGATTCTGCTACATTGTTATGAACAACTGCGATCAAATTCTGGCAGATTCCAGAATACGAAAACGATTCGATTGTGCGCAACGTCGGGATGTTGCCAATCTCATTGCCATCACAGGAGTACAAAGAGACTGAATTGTCGGCGATGAGTCTAATGGTATAAGACACATCAGGAACGCAGATTTCTTTGCTACATCGGCACGTCAGACCCGGGGCACAGCTGTTGCCCGCACAGGGCTCCCCAACATGTCCAGGTCGGCCTCCAGGGAATGGGAATACTGCTGATGAGACCACTGGTACCGATTCTATTGGTGTGGAGGATGGTGATGCAGTTGGTGATGCGGATGATGTAGCAGTCGGCGATGCGGATGGCGAAGGTGGAAGTGGACCGATCATTTTTAAGCAGGTTGAAGATGAAGAAGAAATGGTTTCACATTGAACGATGTCAGAAACGGAACCGGGGGGTATGATTGAAGTTGCACGATATGTCGGCTTTGTTTCACATGTGTTTATTTCGCACAAATCAGTCCCGAGGCCTGCGAGAAGAATAGAAAGCAATTGAAAGATGCATGTTAGAAAAGTGTATCGTTCACCTGGATGGTAGAAACTGAATTGTATACGTACAGTCACATGCGGAGCCATGGCCACATTCATAAACTTCACAAAGAGGCGTTGACTCTGTGTCATTGATAAACCTGAGACACATCTGTCCCGGTGGGGTGGCGATGCATTGACAATGAGTGGCGTTATGGATGCATGCACTGATTGCTGATGCGAAGATTGCGAGGAGACATGTTTTGAAGAGATAAGCCATTGTGCAGCAACTTGTCACCGATTGCTGCTGAGATAGCGGGTTGGGGAGTGGAGTTATGCGACGCGATGGTGTCTATGTATTTATCGAGACGGTGCAATGGGTCGGCTGATGTTTAGCGATCAATTACGAGCGGCTATTTCTCTGTTTGACTGCGAGATGTGGAATTTAAAGGAGACGAAGTGAATTTGTATTGTTTCATGACTGTTGAAGTGAAAGGGTGGGTTGATAGTGATTAGAATTGGCCTATTACAGAGGTGTGGAATGAAATGAACCTATGTTTACTTGTTTAAGCTATGCAACTATGTCACATGTATATATGCATTGCATCAGGTCCTTTGACAAACGCATCATGCTGCCTCAATGAATGAAGAAGCGCAAAATTGTAGAGCGTCGTCACTTATAGACGCGTATAGAAATGTTTAACAATTTCAACACATAAACTTGTGGCAATCTGGGCAAGCGGACATTGCCCCTATCATATACACGTAAGATACAAGCGTAGCTCATCAAATTAAACCAACACATCGTCCAATCAATTTCCATCAATCCAACGTACCCTAGGGTACACGTAAATGACAGCATGAAAAATTTCTTCAACAGACCCTGTGCCCTATCAAACACCGTCATCAACATGTCGACATCTGCAAAACAAACCAGTCGCACCTTGCGCAGTGGAATATGCAAACAGCAACATGCATCCATATCCATAAATCGCCGCAATATCCAATCCACCCGCACCTGCTTCAATCGCAGCTGCGCCGACCATCATCACCATGGCGTTTGTAACCGCGACTCTGCTGCACGCGCCGACAGCATTTTCCCCATCGACGACTCGCCGTTTCCGTCCGCGACATTCAGGCCTGTCTGTCCGCGTGTCGCGCCATGCTCGCATCCCGACTACATCCGTGTACACTGAGAAACCGGAGCACAGTTCGCCGTCTACAACGCCGGAGAAATCCAACGAGCAGTTCAATTGGGTTGACCAATGGTATCCCGTCGCCTACGCACGCGACGTCCCGACAGATACGCCCTTCCCCTTCACGCTCTGGGATAAACCACTCGTCCTCTATCGCGACGTCCAGAAACGCTTCGTCATCATGGACGACCGCTGTCCACATCGCGCAGCGCCCCTGTCGGAGGGAAGGCTGTTCAACAGGAAAACAGACGGTCCAGATTCTGAAGAAGAGACCATTCTGCAATGCGCGTACCATGGATGGTGTTTCAATTGCTCGGGGACATGTGTGGATATTCCGACGGTGGCGAAGGAGAAGGCGATACCAAAGGCTGCGAATATACCGAAAACGTATGCGATGCATGTGGGGCCGGGGGAATTGATATTTGTGTGGTTTGGTGATCCAGATAAGGCCGATGCGTCCAAAATACGCATACCCGAGAAGATTCGCAACACACCAGCATCCAACATACTCTACTACCGAGACCTCGCACGCTACATGCCGATCGACATTGTAACCAACATAGAAAACCTTCTCGACCCGGCGCATGTGCAGTACGCGCACCACGGAACGGGGCAGGGCAACCGGTCGTGGATGTCGCGTCTATCGGGGGTGCGTGTATTCGCGGGCGAAGAAGAGGGGCATATCGTTGCAAAGATCCAGCGCGCCAAACAGAACAAGAACGAAACGACCGAATATCGGACGGAGATTGATTTCCGCGCGCCGTCGCACGTGTCGTACACGGCGCCCGTGCTGCGCAAAGCGTTTCGAAAAGGCGAGGATGTAATCCTCTTCTGGCTACGTCCGGTGTCATGCTCCGAATGCATCATCTTTGTTCTCGGCGCGATTCTCAACGCGCCGCTCATCGAGCGCTGGCGACAGAATGTCGTTCCGCGCTGGTGGGAGCACATGCACGGTAACCTCGTTCTCGATGGCGACGCGTATCTACTGCAGCTGCAGGAACTCAACCTCATCGACGACAATTTCAAACAGTACACCAGCTGGAGAGATAGGTACATCCTCGCCTCCGGCGGCTGGGATAACGCGGTTGTCGCGTATCGCAAGTGGATCGATGCGCATGCCGATTTGATGCCGTACGATTCGACGCCAGGCTTTCTGCGTGTCGATCCGAGGAGAGCCGATACGCAGAATCGATTCGAGACGCATACCAAGTTTTGTCCGACCTGTTTGGACGCTTTGAGGAATTTCAGAATGTTGAAATGGTTGTTGCTCGTCTCGGCTGCCGCTGCTGCTGTCGCGTGCGTGTTGTCAGCCGTGCTCTATTCGGCGCTGCGGACCTCGGTGATGGTTGATCGCTCGACGCTGGGTCGTATAGGTGGCTGGGGATTTGGCGTCGCGATTGTTTGTCTGATTGGCGCCGCGATTGCGCAGTGGTTTGTCCAGGGATTCTTGTATACGGAACGCGCGCAGCGGTTGCAGATTAGTGAGTGAGCGAACGAACGAACGAGGTTTGTTTTGGTCGTTGCTTTGTGATTTGTTTATCGTGCTTTGCGTTGATGTTTAGTTTATTGGGTTAGCTTGAGTCAGCGACTCGAAATTGTTCAAGTATCAGGGAAGGGAGATTGATCGTACTGTAGTGCTTCTGCGGATTGGGAGATGGGAAACAGCCAGCCGTAGCTTGTTACTCGTCTTGAATAAATTTTCTTCGTCAAGAATCGGCCCTGCCAATATTCCCGGGCGCTGGCCCCCAGTTACGATGCTGAGGAAAACTGGATTTTTTCGTGCTTTTCCGACCAATTCTCTGTACCACAAGGTCATCTGGGAGATTGTCATCCGCAATTGTTTTGCGCTTGTGATGTTGTGGATGGAACAACCGAAGATGTGAATTATGAACATCAACAGTTGAGTTGCTTGTACCAACCTGCACTTTCGCAAACTACTCTGTCTTTTCATATGAAAAGGTTGATATTGCAGAAGAATTTTGTCTTATAGACGCTAGATGGATTGGTTTCGCGCGTCAGCATTGCCAAAATTGCATCCGTGCTGGTACCAGAGTTTAGATCTGGGCTCACAGCATGGATAGATGTGTACGAAACATCTGCCCAACACAAGTGCAGGACACAAGCGTGTTCGAAGCTTCCAATCCAACGTCGCCGCGCGTTAGCTTTGCACTCCAATACTACAGAGGCAGTATGTACTTATGTCTCGACAAGCATTGTGAAGCAGCAGAGGGAAACTTGTTCCACAAAATTGCACGCCATCCCGCTCTCCGACTTTCAGGATATATCCAAATTACCTCAGTATCCACGTATGCCCCCAGAACATATGCGACATATCTGTCAAGTCGTCGCAGACCGACCATTCGAATTCCCGTCGCGATGAAATTTCAACTGAAAAACCGCAACTCCAAAGGCCTCCGCCCCATCTCGATTCGGCGAATCCGATTGGCCAAGCATTACTGACAGATATGTCACAAACGCAAGTCACGCAGAAATTTCCGAGATCACTCTTGAGATCAAGAGATGAGATATAGCTACTCCCAATCACATTCCAGAATCCGCACCGTCTGCTGCAGGCGCTCACCGCTGTGATCGCACATCAAACACATGGACTTGTCTTCTACACACAAACCGCCAGCTCGACACTCCACACGACAACAATCCCCCGTTAATCGCCGCCACCAATCCACAATGGCCTTCATCACATCGACGCCCACCATCTCCCGATCCTCCTTCACACCGACAGCCACAGCCCGCAGACGCCTAATCCCCCGCGGCACCACCCCAACCCGGGCACGAAACTCGCGTATTCCCGCCGCATCCATCTCGTCCCCGCCTCCTCTACCCGACACTGCGTCGTCGACCGACCAATCTCCAACCGCGCCGTTCAATTGGGTTGACCAATGGTATCCCGTCGCCTTCGCACGCGACGTCCCGACAGACACCCCCTTCCCCTTCACGCTCTGGGATAAACCACTCGTCCTCTATCGCGACGTCCAGAAACGCTTCGTCATCATGGACGACCGCTGTCCACATCGCGCAGCGCCCCTGTCGGAGGGAAGGCTGTTCAACAGGAAAACAGACGGTCCAGATTCTGAAGAAGAGACCATTCTGCAATGCGCGTACCATGGGTGGTGTTTCAATTGTTCGGGGACATGTGTGGATATTCCGACGGTGGCGAAGGAGAAGGCGATACCAAGGGCTGCGAATATACCGAAAACGTATGCGATGCATGTGGGGCCGGGGGAATTGATATTTGTGTGGTTTGGTGATCCAGATAAGGCAGATATGTCCAAGCTCCGAATTCCTAAAGTATTAAGATCGAACGATCCAGCGCAGCGCGTCATATTGTATCGACGGATGTCAAGAGAAGTACCACTTGATTTGGTAACTAATCTCGAAAACTTAATTGACCCCGCACATGTCCAATTTGCACACCACGGAACCGGGCAGGGGAATCGCGCGTGGATGTCACGTCTATCAGGTGTGACAGTACTTTCCGAACAGGACGAAGGCATTATTCGTGCCGGGATTATCCGTCCGCGACGCAACGACAGCGATCCGATCGAGTATAGAACCGAGGTTGATTTCGAGGCGCCATCATTCATCTCCTATTACACGCCGTTTCGCAAAGGTGGCCACCAAATGGTCGTGATTTGGCAACGGCCCGTGTCGCGCTCACGGTCGGTCCTATTCCCCATGGCTATCAAAGCAAATTTGCCCAAATGGCTGATGTTCAGACAGTCGATCACTCCGGAGTGGTGGGAGCATATGAAAGGCAACTTGATCCTCGATGGCGATACTTACCTACTGCAACTGCAAGAGAAGAATATCCATGATGCACAGCAGCAGGGGTACGGAGATTGGAGGCAAAATTATACATTTGCTGCGGGCGAATGGGACACGGCTGTGATCGCATTGCGGAAGTGGATTGATAAACATGCAAGTACAATGCCATATGACTCAGTAGCTGGTTACGCTCCGGTCGCTGATCCCAAACGTGAAGTGGCGCATGACCGATTCGAGAATCATACCAAGAATTGCTTGATTTGTACACGTGCATTGCGAAGATTCCGCATGTTGAGATTGGTGATGCTCATATTGGCAGCCATGACTGCTTGGATCTGTCTGGCAGCAATGGTGCTCTATGTCAGTTTGAAAGAATCGGGCATTAATACTGGCGCTTTGATCACAACGGGCGTCGTATCGCTGCTCGTCGGTATTGTAGCTGTCGCGGTTGCCAGATTGGCGCAGTGGTTTGTGGAGGCCTTTGTGTATACGGAGCGCGCGCAATGGCTGCATGCTACGCAGTAAGGACGTGCTTGTAAACTTTGTGGTTGGTAGATGAGTATGAAATTGATTTTTGATTGAGATGGCTAGATCAGGTTTGTGTTGGGATATTCATATAACCAGGCGACATGCCAACTCTAGTGTCTGCGCAGGCACAGCATTCTTTATAGCGTGAGTTCGATTCTCACAAGCACCGCTGCATCATAACTTATTCAGCACGGCGACGCAACTACCGCCAAGTACATTACAGCGACGACAAATCCCGCTACGACAAGTCAACAACAAGACTCTTATCTATTCAAGACAGGCTCCAACGCCTCCTACCGCTTCACCGCTTGCCCAGGGAGTGGGGGCGTGTTGGGATATTTATATCCCTCATCTCCTCCCTGGCCAATTGGCTCCGCTCCGTTGGGATATCCATATACCAGGCGACATGCCAACTCTAGTGTCTGCGCAAGTACAACATTCTTTATAGTCTAACAGTTTGTGCGTAGTTTATTTAGAGTTTGGCGTTGAATCGCAGGAGGCCAGATTTTAATCTCGAGCAATGTACTGTAAAGTGAACTTTTCATCAAATATATATACTGTTGCGCATTGCAGAACTCTGTCAGAAGCGGGCCACTACGAGTGGTACTGTAGTTCATCGTCGTGATTCAACTGCAGTGCAACTTGAATTATATACGTGAAAGGACTCAAGTTTGGCAACGTTTATCGCGAGTTTGCACTGGGGTTCGTTTCCAGCGCAAGCGTGGAGAATGGTGCTGGAAATAGCCTATCGTGAGCGATCATCTGCGCCAACTTGCTCATGGGCCGCTACGCCAGGCGAACATCGCGTCGACGCTCAGTTGGTGCGCGTCTTTCGAGCACGAGTGGTGCTCTATTGGATCGGACGGATCGTAATGTGTCTGCTGTTCATGTTTTTCGCAGTTTACGTGTAATGTCGAGTCGCTAGTGTCTGTTATGTATGTTGTTACTAGGGAAGACGCCTCGCGAAGTTTCATGGTTTGGGAGGGCGGAGTGAGACAACAATGTTAACACCTGCAGCCACGACATCACTTCATCGGTTCTTCCATCTTCGATGCCGCTGAAGGCAGACGAGCTGCGGACAAATAGTACATGGTTTTATTCTCGCACACTTGGTCCATCCTCCTGTCCGGCCCTCGATAGATACGTCTCAAGTAGGTGAATGTCGGATAAGTCCCCTATGGTCGAAAAAAGAAGCACGATAGCCGCCGCGCGCATGTAGAGTAATAGAATAGTTGAATTCAAAATCGTCCATATTGTTTCTGGGCACAACGTTAAGCATGTACTGTGGCCTGTGATGAAAGCTGTAAAATATGATGTTTTCCAGGCAAACAACAAACTATGTTCCGGTATGCTAAAGCCACTCGCGTGTACTACACGAAATTCTGTAATTCACGTGGGACACCAATGCTTCCTGCATATGCCCCTATGCCGCTCCGTATCAAAATCAGTGTGCAACGAAGCAACAACTAATTCCAGCTTTCCTTCACGGATTGAATCAAACAGTGTCCATCTGCCGACCAGCACTATCACGATATCTCCAACTCCCACCCTCGCAAATGACCGAAGTCGAAACCAAACGACTCGGCGCATATCTACGCAGAATACCAATGCGTCTCGTAGTTGTCTTCGCATTCAGCGCGCTTCTAAGCGTGCTTCTAACACATACGCTGCATCGCGTTCTTGACAAACCTATCATCGAGGTACGCACCGAACAGCTACCTTGTGCCAAACCGTCATGTCCACCGCAGGTTCCGTGCGCAAAACCGACGTGTACAGAGGCTATCGGACGCTCATGTCCCAGCGAAAAGTATCTGACAATTGAACTGGACTCGAGAGGCGGCGGTGGCGCGGGACGCCAATCAGCATCGAGGGTTAACAGCTTTTTCCAAAACCCACTCGTGCTGGATGCCAAGGAAGATCTGCTCGCGTTCACGGGACTCAATGAGGAGGAGATGATGCAGCGCGTTCAAAGAGAGGGGATCCATCATTTCAAAGTAGAGCATCGCTTCTTCGCGCCTGAATCGACACGAGAGCTTGCGCTGTATTATCGTTCATCCACGGCGTATCTATGGGGAAATGTCGTGCATCCCGCCTTGAATATCTCGCTGCTGAATCTGACGCAGGCGGACGGGCCTATGCTCGACTACAGCGGCGGGGTGGGTAGTACGTGTCTGGCGCTTGCGTTGCGTGGAATTCGATGTGTGTATTTCGGTATCGGGCTGATGGAGTTTGAATTTGCGCAGTTTCGAATGAAGAGACATGGCGTTTCGCATCTGGTGCACTTTGTCAAGCCGTACTCAATGACGGATGGTTCGTATAAATTCGACCCCGTGTACAGCTTGAAACTAGGTGAGACACTCACGGAACCGCTTGGTGGCGCGTTTGCACTAGATGTTTTTGAACATATACCGGACTATCACATTACTGCTGGACATATCGTGTCGTTGATTCGACCGGGTGGTAAGTTGTTCGAGAACAGCCCGTTTGATGATAATTCGGCTGGTGACACGGAGATTCATCTCAAGGCTACGATGCCGCTTCAGGAGGCCCTGAGGGGGATGACATATCGAGAGAGAATTGCGACAGATCCTGTGGTTAATATATGGATTAAAGATTAACAGTATCTGCTGCAACTTTGCGTTTTAACAGGAGCGTTTGGGGGTGCGATAAGTGGGGAGATGTCGTATGACAAGTGTGGAATAAAATTTGGGAGTCTGGATTTTAAAAACTTTTGTAATTTCATACCCCAGCCTAAACGGCGTGGCCAGTGTTATGTTGTGATATCCCCGTGCCTTCTTTATTTGAGGTTGGCTCGTCGGCGATGTTTAAATACGACTTGTTCTAGTTACTGTAAGAGTATGCTGTAATGTTGTGATCATCGGACGGGCGGTGCTTACGTGTTAGTGTTGTCATCTGGTCTGGCGCCTTTGTGGGTTGTTTGGCGTCCTGACAGCCAGCCAACACCTTTCATAAGAGAGTTTTGACAACACAAAAGTGGGAGCAGTATTTGACGAATAACTCTACTTACACCTTCTTACAGTATCATCCTCACCGTATAAATACTCGCCGCCAGCGGACACAAGACAATAACAGAGCACAATCGAACTGATCATCAACAGGTTATGCGCCCAGTAACCTAACCACTACGCCTCAAGTTGCCCACACGACTGCCCAATCCGGCGACCACTTTCCCGCCCTTGCAGTGAAGAGCGATGATCCATCCCGCTACAACACTCTGGCGAAGACCAATCCCGCCCACACCACTTGACCAGCCAATCCCGGAAACGGACAAGCCATATTACACCCCTCCCGAAATGACAGATCAACCCCACCCCACAGAACATCAACCCACACCTCCACTGGCGATCCAACACCAACTCGAAATTCCAACACTCACATCCACCAATTACATCCCATGGGCATTAGTGTCGAACACTTTGCCCGCACACAGAACGTAATCTACTACCTATTCAACCCCATCCCTGTCGCTGACCAACATCTGTCCTTCGAAACTCACCTCACATATCATACAAAAGCACAACTCCTTGTGATCACTACACTCTCCCTTGAAATTCTCAAACATTTCACAGAGACCGAACTTAAAGGCCCTATGCACCTCCTCTATGCTAAGATCAAACACAAAGCAACTACACCAGACTCACAAGATACTCATGACCACCTCCGCAGGCTGGCTCGGAACAAAACTTGGGATCCGTCCTACACTGTGACTGAATACGTCAAAAATCATCAAGACGTCCGAACCCGTATGATAAAAGCTTGCTATCCAGAGATTGAAGACGAGCACACCACGCTTCGATTCATCATTGAAGGCCTCGAACCTCACCCAGAGTGGACCAACCTTCTACACACATTCTCTTCCCACCAGGACATCCATCCAGGCCACCCCCTCATTCGACCAAGTTGTCGCTATGATGGTACGTCATGGTGACATCACCAAACGATCCACTCCCCCCGCTCATTTTCGTCTTCCACGGCCAGCTACCAATCAGCGCGCTCGTTTTAACAGACGCACATTCCACCAAACTTCCCACTCCCCCGGCTCCCGCCCATATCGCATCAACCGCCCCCATAGGTTCCACCCCACGACCCACATCCCGTCACCACCCGGATATTTTGGTCCTTGGTGCACATTTCACGACACTCACACACAAACCACATTGTGGGACTCGTCCCGTATTGCGCTGCGAGCGGTCGCGGGAGGGACAATTCCAGGCGTCTGGAATGGGCGCCAGGAAGGGTCGCTTAAGCGGTACGCTCGAGAGCGTGAGTGGGTGCTCGATAGGGAATCAGCCGCGAAGAGCCGCGTTGGGAATCAATGGCCGCGGTGACGTGGCAAGGCAATTGTCGCCCAAGGGCGAATGGGCGCGTGCCGCCTTGCATTGGCACCGGGCCACATTGCTTGCGCGGGACCCTTCGGCGAGCGTGCAACGTGTAGCGATATAGGCGCGATTAGTCACACACGTGTGCGAGCGGAGGATTCTCCCGTTACAGTTGTGCACGTGTACGTTACGGCTAGCCGTTTCTATTAGTTTACACGTAGCAACGTAGCAGCTTACTCTGTAAGGCCCCTGGGCCACATAAACACCCCACAAGGTCCATTGGACGCCGGACCGGGACCATTGGTCCTGGTCCGGTCCCGGCAGTCTCGTTGACCATTTAAAGTCAACGGATTGACCACTAAGCTACAATAAAGGCAGATCGTCTCGGTTCCAAATCTTTCGACCGTGGTCGTTTAACTTACAACTAGACGGCGGCGGCAGTTACCTTACCGGATACCCGCTGCTCCGTTTCGATCTCCAATTGGGGATCGCTCGCACATTTCCCCAATTGCCCGCCGCGAGCCTCCTCCGGCGGGGGTGCACGTGGATTGCCCTAGGGCATTTCGTCTCTGTAGTATACGTGGCAATTCCGAAATTGCAAATATTTACGTTTTTCCGCGGAATTCGAATTTCGCCGGATACGACCGGCGACAGCAATGAACGAACATTGCTGGCGCATGCGCGCGCGCAACCTGCACACGTGTGCAACGAACGTATTGGCAACGGCCAACGGACCAACGGGTCCCTACGTGTGACCCACAAGGTCCCTTCCCATTCGGGGACGTTACGAGCAGTGTTTACACTGTAAAGCGATGCCATCGTGGCTATATAGGTATTGGCATCGTGCCGGGAGGGAAAGGGGACAAGACAACGATCGAGCAACGGCTCTAGTCTACGACTGACTTCTACGTTTACGTTTACGTTTTGCCTAACGAGGCCTCGTCTCCGTCGAGCTGCGTACTCCCTACCCATCGCCGCACGTAAGGCTGATTGCGTGTAGTGCCTCCGGGCTTGGTTGAGAGCGCCTCCGGTGACGTGCCACCTCGTTTACCGAACGTAATCCTCACGTGGATTGTTGCGTCGTGACGCTCGTGTCTACTCGCTAACCTATCTCTACCTTTCTACCTAACATACAGTCAAACACCAGCGGGTGGACTGCTCGTTTCGTTTCGTAAGGACAGCGTGTCCGTAGCTCGTACCAGCTATCTAGAACTAACGTGGTTCCACACTGGTCTCTCGACCTAGAAGTTGCTACGAGCATAACGATAACCAACGAGGTTGAGCTCTTTTACGTTAACGAAAAGCTACGTGCTACAGACGACGGTCTATGAATTACGCTGTGTCGAATTCCAGCGCGTCGCCCAGGCAACCGTTGCCAACGTCAGCGGACGCCGAAGCCGACGTGGCCTTGTCAGCAGAAGCGATCTTCGCGACTGATCGATCTATCCCGCCGGATATCGAGGCGATCGGCCAGCTACCACGTACGGTAAGCCCGTTTGAGTCCGTGAGTATGGACCCCGCAACGCGCGGTCAGCTCAACGAAGGGAACGTGACTCCCACGGCACTACGTGTAGTGTACGAAGACCTTCGAGGTCACATCGAAAGGGCGAGCGACGCGGCCGTCGACGAAGCCGTAAGGCAGAGACTCGGAGTCTCGGAGCACGAAGCTCGTGCGTTACGTGAACGCTCAGCGACCCTCGAACGGGAAAACGAAGATTTACGAAACCGCCTCTCCGCCGTGGAGGGAAGACTCGACTCGTTTGTCGTAGTATTCAACGAAATCGTCGCCGGACGTTCCGCTCCGCCGAGCGGAAGCGATCCGAATTACGAAGGCTCGCGCGCCTATAACTCGCAATCCTCCCCGGCCGTTCCGGGAGGATACCCACCAACACCCGGTCCGACGACCCCGACAACGTACGGAAGGGGGGCGACAGTGCAACGAGCCATCGCCCACCCCGACGAGACGCCACGAAGGCAATTACGTTTTAACGACACGCCAGACCACGCGCGGTCGGCGGACGCAGCACGTGCTGCGCAATTCGATACGAGAGCTCCCCCGCCACGTGAGACGTACATTCCGTGGCTGGGTACGTTCGGCACGACGGACACGCGAGTCCACGAAAACGAACGTGCCGACGCGGTACGCTTACCAGGGAACGCCCTCGGACCCGTTTGCCACGCGTTGGCAGAGCACACGACAATGCTCGACGCATTTGCGAACGTGGTGTCGTACCGCATGTACCGACTTAACGATGTACGTGAACATCTCTACGTGAACGAGAGTCAAAGCGTACATAAGCTCAAACGTGAGCTGGAGGGACTTTTCCCTACGTTAAAGCCGTTCTCCGGCCGGAATCCGATTACGTTACTCGGATTCCTCGCCCAAATACGTGATGGGTTCAGCACACTCGGAGTGTGCGAGGGAGTGGCAGTACGTGCGCTGCACTTCTTCCTCGACGGGGACGCCCGACGGTTCTACGATTCCCAGTGTACGACTGGTGTGATCACGACTGATCCGACGAAGAGGTTCTCGTGGCCTCACGTAATCAACGCGTTGATCAAACGATACCTGCAAGACGACGTGCTGCAGGAGGCCTACGAAAAGGTCACGATGATCACGCAGAGTCCTAACGAGGACGAGAATCAGTACGCTGATAGACTCGACACCGCCACGCGGGCGTGTAACTACGTGTTTACGGACCGACTCCTCGTTCACCACTACGTACGTGGTTTGCTGCCCTCGACACGGGCAGCCGTGACGGAACGACTCCGGTCACTCCCCGAACGAGAGAGGAACGACCTCACCGTTGTGAGACGATTGGCGACGGCCGAAGGAACGACCTTCCGTGCACGTACGGCAGCTGTCGCGTCAGCCGCGAAACCGAAAGTGCGGTTTCCGGTGAAGCCTACGTTGGCTATTTCCGACCACGAGTCGAGGAAGTTCGCGGACTACGATGAGTCCGCGTACTTACGTAACGAACGGGCTAGCGAGCCCAGTTACCACGATGGTAACCCGAACATCCCCGCGAGGGACGACGACGACGTGTCGCTCGCTGCGGTTCACGTTGCCGAGAATTTGGAGGCGATCCTCTTCACGAACGGGCCGCCGCCCAACGATACGAAAACGGCAAACGAAAAGCCGGACGAGCTCGAAGCTCGATTGAACCGTCCATGCGAGGACGTGCCGAAGCTCACGAGCGAGCAGACGCAATTGGCGCACTCCGTAATCCCGAATGATTACTGGACGCTGTCGTGTTGGTCATGCCGCGAAGATGGCCACTCGACGTTCACGTGTCCGCGTCTGACGCCAGATCAACGGATCTTTTTCGCGTACAAGTACTACCTCTTCCACGTGAAGAGCAACCCACGTCAGGCTGAGTACTTCCGCCAACGAATGGCTAAACGTAACCAGGAACGACCTGGCGAGCGAGGGAACGTGACCCCGCGGAGGTACGGCACGCCGCCTACGATACTCCGAAACCCCAATCGTGACGGGGGAAGGCCCTTCGACAGGCGCCGCGGCGATTTTCGTAATGACCGACGTGACCCCCGCCCGTGGGCGAACGAACGGAATGGCCAGCGTAATGGCCGCAGCGGAGTCTACGTGACGACCTCCGCTGACGAAACGCCACTCGAGGCGGAAACGAGTCACGATGACGAACGAGCTTCGTGGGCTCACGACGACAACGTGTCGAACGGCCCCGCGCCGGGAAACGACCAGGCGATGTAGGTCACGAGCCACCCACATCGCCTGAACCCTTACGTAAAAGGGGGACGACCGACGTCGATGATTGGTCCTCCGCAGGCTCACCGATGAACGAGAGCTACGTAAAGCTCACGGCCGCGAAGGCCAACTCGAGTCACACGACACCCGACGTGGGGGAAGAAACGAAGTCCGACGGGACGAACGAACCTCACACGAAGAGGAAGCCTCGCAGACGAGCGAGACGCGCTACCCGGAAGCACGACGCTTCCGAGCGCGAGAAAGCCAAACACGGCTTATACGAAGCGTGTCGACGCAAAAGAAGCCATACGGGCTCACACGATGAAGCGACGAACCGCTAGCGAAGACGTAGACCGCGCGCCGGTCAGGACCGAACCGTTGGTCCTCGACGGGCATACGTGCCTACTTGCGTCGAAGCATTATATCGTATCCGGAACGATCGGACTAGACCTCAACGTGATGAGGGCGATTACCATCGCGATGGATACGTGCAGCGGCTACAACTTGATACGAACAAGTTTACTACCCTACGACTGGGTCGACCGCTGTCTACGTGACGAAGAGCTGCCGAAGCTCGGAGACGCCAACGGGCGACGTTTGCCTATCGAAGGCGCCATCCTGCTTCGTGTCAGGCTGGGGAACTCGCTGTTCCGCGTAAAATTCTTCGTAGCCAACACGCTGGCTGTCCCCGTTATAATGGGCACGTCGTTCATGTCGAAGCATGTCGATGCTATACGCTGTCGAGCGCAGACAATCGACCTCCATCGGGGGGATACGATACCCATTATCGCGGAGGGCGATACGACGACTCCGTACGAGGAGGGGGAGGAGACGAATCCAAACGTGGAGCCCCCGAAACGCCGCGAGCGTAACGCGGCCTCGAATAGGCCGAGCCGAACGTTCTCGGTTCGCCTGACGAAGTACACGCGTGTACCGGCGATGTCGCAACGGACCGTCAACGTGACGACGGATGCGACCGGACTCGTGTTCCTCGAACCGAAAGCGTCGGTGCAATTCCGGCATGGGCTGCGCATAGCCAACGGAGTGGTCGACGTAGGACCGAGAGAGACGTTCTCTATCATCGTGTCGAACTTCACGAAGAAGGACCGCGAATTGCCGAAAGGCGCAACGATTGCGTACGCGGTACGCTCCCCGCTGGGAATCGTCCCACTCAAGCGTGAGGGCGGCGAAGCCCTCGCGAAGGTCTTGAACCTACCGCTAGTCGACGCGACGACACGGACGAATACGAACGGGTTGGGCGACGAAACGCCAGACCCGTTGGTCAACGAAAAGGGGAACGACCCCGCCACGGATTGGCAGTCGACAATCGATTTGTCGCACCTCGACGACGAGGATTTACGAAAGCGCATCAACGAGATGCTAGCTACACATTCGTCAATGTGGACGAGCGGACGCCTCGGCGAAATCAATGCTACGGAGCATCGAATCGAACTCGAACCGGGCACGCGGCCCATACGTTCAATGCCCTATCGTCAGGGTCCGGCTTTACGTACGATAGCCGAGGAGCAGATCACGAAGATGCTCAACGAAGGGGTTATCGAACCCGCGTCCAGCGAATGGGCGTCACCAATCGTGTTGGTGCCGAAGAAGGACGGATCCTTACGTTCTGTGTCGACTACAGACGTTTGAACGCGAAAACGATCGCTGATTCGTACCCGCTTCCTCGTATGGAAGACTGCCTTGATTCGTGGGCGACGCCGCCATCTTCACGACACTCGATTGTAACGCCGGTTACTGGCAAGTGCCCGTCTCCGCCGAGGACCGTGATAAGACAACGTTTACGTCTTTCATGGGAACGTATCGCTACGTGCGAATGCCATTCGGGCTACGAAATGCCCCCGCTACGTTTCAGCGGACGTTGGACATCATCCTCTCCGGAGTACGCTGGCAATCGTGCCTGGTCTACTTAGACGACGTAATCGTCTTTTCGAAAGACCTCGAGTCTCACCTGGGTCACGTTGACCAGGTGCTTTCCCTGCTACGCGCAGCGGGAGTAACGTTAAAGCTCACGAAGTGCTCGTTCTTTCAACCACGAGTTGACTACCTGGGGCACGTGATTACCCCAGGGAAGCTGCACGTCGCAGCTCGGAACAAGGAAGCCTTTCGTACGGCTACGTTCCCACGCGACAAGACGCAATGTCGATCGTTTTTGGGCGCGGCCAACGTTTACCGCCGTTTCGTAAAGGCGTATGCCGAGATCGCTCGGCCACTCAACACGATGTTGAAGAAGGACGCTTCCCCCGATTGGACGAACCCAACGGACTCGCAAACGAATGCGTTCGAAACGTTGAAGACAATACTGGTGTCGCCACCAGTATTGCACCTTCCGAAGGCGGGACGTCCGTTCATGATCGATACGACGACGCGTCGGCGTATCAGCTGGGAGCTACGTTGCTCCAGCAGCAAAACGAAGATAAGCCCAACGAATGGGTGCCGATTGGGTACTGGTCGAAGACCCTTAACGAAACCGAACGCGGTTACTCGGCAACGGAGCGCGAGTGCTACTCCGTCGTTTGGGCGATAACGTCGCTCCGACCCTACGTAGAGGGTCAACGATTTACCGTACGTACGGACCACGAAGCCTTACGTTGGCTGATGACGTTAACGGACGCGTCCGGACGACTACTACGATGGAGGCTACGCGTTGCCGAATTCGATTTCGAAGTCACGTACAGGCCTGGGCGCGTGCACCAGGTACCTGACGCTTTATCACGTGTGATATCTACGTACGACGACGGTCGACCCGTCGACGATGACGTACCATCGTACGGGGACGCGGTACTCGTGACGACTCGCAGTCGGCGACAACCCACACGAAATGGGCAAGGACGAACGACGTCCGTACGTAAAAAGGCAACGAATGCCAGGGGTCACGACGACCCGTCGAACGAGACTCGTG
Organism: Asparagopsis taxiformis; assembly: GCA_030407315.1. Taxonomy (NCBI): domain Eukaryota; phylum Rhodophyta; class Florideophyceae; order Bonnemaisoniales; family Bonnemaisoniaceae; genus Asparagopsis; species Asparagopsis taxiformis. The sequence goes on from JALQPE010002008.1 coordinate 163,815, forward strand.
ATGAACGAACATCAGCCACGACGGCTGGCCACGATGGCCTCGAGTTCAACCGCGACGCGTCGCTCGATGACGTTCTTGACGAGGACCGGATTTCCTCGACGAACAGCGCGCTGCTGAAGACGATTCGGCACGCGTGCCACGCTGACGTTCAGCTTCCCATTACGAGGGACGAGCTTATCGAAGCTCAACGCGAGGACGCGTTCTGTCAAACGATACTGACACGACAGTCCGAGACGCAGGACGCTGCATTCTTCGAAGGCCACGATGGCCTACTCCGACGCCGGAACCCTCACGATGAGGAACGTACGCAAATCGTTGTGCCGGCTTCGTTACGGCCGCGGCTGCTGGAGTTAACGCACCACCACGTCCTCGCTGGACATCCCGGGCAAACGCGTATGTACTATACCCTACGGAGGACGTACTACTGGCCCGCGATGGCCGCCGACATCCACGCAACGGTACGAAACTGCGTTGGATGTGCGAAGAACCGCGTGAAGCTTCGCAAACGGACGAACCCGTTACGTTTATTCCCGGCCACGGAGCCGCTGCGAGACCTATGTATCGACATACTAGGTCCGCTGACGAAGACCACGCGTGGCAACCGATTTATTCTCGTGATAACGGACCGCTTCACGAAGCTAACAGAGTCGTACCTCTACGTAATATCGATTCCGCCAACGTGGCGAGCGCGTTCGTCAACGCATGGGTCTTCTCGTATGGACCCCCACGGACGCTCATAAGCGATAACGGAAAGCAGTTCGCTGCTAAGTTCTTCCAGCGCGTCGTCTGCAACGAGATTGGCGTAACGAACGTCTTCACGTCGACGTACCACCCCCAAACGAACGGGCAGGTGGAGCGCTACAACAGGACGATCCTGGCGATGCTGCGCAATTACGTGAACGAAAACCAGAACGACTGGGATCGATACGCATCGGCGTTAACGTTTGCGTACAACACGCATGTGCATTCGAGCACGGGCACGACGCCCTTCGACTTGATTCTCACGAATCCACCGCCACCGTTGGCGCTACACACGTCGGTAACGAACCGCGAACTACCCGACGGGGGAGGACGAGCCACTTACGTTCGTGAGCTCGCCACAACGATGGATAACGCGTATCGAACGCTGAAGGCCGCGCAGGCACGTTATAAACGAAATTTCGACAAACGAGTCCGTGTCTCGAATCGAAACATCCGCGCGGGAGAATACGTATTCATCGACCCGACGGACGGGACCACGAAGGGCACGAAGCTCGGCAACCACGCGTTGGGACCGTTCCGCGTACTACGTAACGACGTACGAACGTTCGTCATCCAACGAGGAGACGTAGTTGAACGTGTCAACTCGGACCGCGTTGCGTACGCGCCAACGCCGGCGAACGCGCCCCCGCCGGAGCCATACGATGCCACCGAGGCAGACCTCGACAAGAACCGCGACGGTCCGGCGTATGTAGTAGACGATCTACTGAACCATCGCGTAAACGATGACGGACCCTAGACTTCCTCGTGAAGTGGGTCGGGTATCGTAACCCTACGTGGGAACCCCGCCGGAACGTATCTGAAGAGAGCGTCTCTCGATACTTCGCACGCGTGCGACGAGCAACAACGTGAAAGGCCACGACGGCCCCCGAAAACGCACGCGAGCGTCGGGTTAAGCGCACGCGTGCGCGACGTTGCACGATGCAACAAAGGCGACGAGCCGCACGAACGAGAAGCGAAGGCACAACGAGTGGCCGGGACGTCCACCCTTGCGTTGGGGGGGCGCGGTGCGTGCTAGAGCCGTCGCTCTTTTCGTTTTTCGACACCATACGTTGGTGGAGGCACGAGCGCCAACGAAAGATTGGACGACGAGTCCACGCGCGGACAATTCACACGATGTGAAGAGCCACGACTGGCTCGACAGCGTTGACCAGTCCGTGCGGGCAAAGGTGACGACACCACGGGCCACGGACGGACAACACGTCAGATTTTCGCGCGAAAAATTATACGTGGGCCAGCGGGCCATGGACGCACGGTACGAAAAATCGGGCCGATTACAGTGCGTTAATCCGGCCAAATCTCGGGACACGCGTGCCCCGAAAATTTCGTAATTTCGGCATATCACGTGAGCCATCGTACGTCCCCGTGGACAACCGCTGACAACGAGTCGCATCGACCAACGAGGTCAACGCCAAACAGCTCGCGAGCTAACGGCTACGTGACGCCGGAAGGCGGAGAGAAACGACGTAGGACGGACGCGTCCCTGCGAAGATGGCAACGGCCTCATTACGAAACATCCCGCACGAAGCGGAACGAAGCTATACGTTAGCTGACGAATTAGACCAACGGGTCTCAGCGCACGAAGCGCGCGAGTAAAGCGTGCGAACGACGAGCCAACGAGGCCGCGACGAAGGACGGCGAACCGTATCGCCATCGTGAGGCACGACGCCGAACGCGGTAGCCACGTACGGCAACCACGGAATGACACAGCGGTGTCCTGCCACGCGGGCATAACGAACGACGCGCGGAAGCGAAAAGCCCGCCGGCCAGTCGAACGCACGTAACGAAACACGAATACGCAACGGCGTACAAGCTGGTAGCCAACGTAAACGGCACAGCTGAAGGCAACAAGCCGACGAAAAGTTGGCTCACGTAACAGCCTCAAACGCCCGCGGGCATGCGAAACGACTTCGTCAATCGCGTCCCCGTCGGGTTCGCAAGTCGAATGAACGAATACGCAACGGCGTAAAGGGCGAGCATTACGTATGCCCAGGTGCACGTCGCACCACATAACGAACGAGCTAACGAAACGCTCCTCGGACGCCGCGGCGAACGACGCCGCCACGCGAAACGGACTAGCGCAGCGATTGCGCCACCGGCTAACGTGAAGCCGCGGGAACGTGAAGCGCGACGGCGCTAACGGTGTTAAAGGCCATACGAAAAGCCAAGCCCGCGGCAAAAACGTTGTCTACGGAACTGCGACGCACCACGACGCACTGCCGCGTACACGCAACGGCGTGAAACGTCAAGCCAACTCACGCGCGAGTCAGCCTGACGCTTAGCGAATTTTCCGTCCAGCTCTTCGGAGCAAATTAAAATTGGCACCGACGTGCTACGTGCCAGAGAGCTCGAATGCTCAACGAAATCGACACCCGACGGGGTTATCCGCACGAGGAACGACGGCGGAAACGAATTCCGAGATAGTTACAAAATGATAACGCCACTGGCCAACGTGAAGCCGCGGCAACGCGAAGCGCGACGGCGCTAATGACGTCAACGGCTATACGAAAAGCCAAGCCCGCCGGCCACCACGTCGTCAACGAAACCGCAACGTACTGCGACGAATTACTGCGTACACGCCGCGGCGTAGAACGTCAAACCGACTCACGCGCACGTCGGTCTGACGTTCGACGAATTTCCGCCCAAGCTCATCGGAGCAAAATTAAAATTGGCACCGATGTGCTACGCGCTTAGGAGCTCGAATGCTCAACGAAATGCGACACCCGACGGGGTTATTCGAACGAGAAACGACGGCGAAAACGATTCCTGAGTTAGTTACTAAATGATACGCACGCCAACGGGCTCTAAGACGAGGTAACGTACCACTCGCAGTGAAAAGCCGCCGCTACGCGCCGCCGCTTTGCCGAATAATTGCGTGTGATACGAACCTGCCAACGGGCACGCGCCGCCGCGAACTCGAACCACGGGCTACGTAAGCCATACGACACCCGACGGGGTAGACGCCACAACAAAAAAATTGTGGGAGGGGCTTAACGCTAAACCCTCCTCTCTGCAGACGACCTGCCAAACGCAAATTACGAAGCTCAACGGAGCCATGCGATTACGCAAAGAAACAAGACGAAGTTTACGAAGCAATACGATGCTAGAGCCGACGTGGCCTACGAACTAACCTAGGAACGACCTAGTAGCGACGAGAACGCTTGCCCGCAGGGTTACGGACCAGGGCCTTCGCGCGGCTATCGTGGCTGCGGCTGCGAGTGGGCTGAACGAAGCCCGGCGCGTACGGATCGACGGTCTGCGTGACCACGGGGGCTCGCTCGCGACGAGACGCGGGATCCCTAGCGTAAGGATCCGCAGTCCCGTGACTGCGCGTATCGAAGGGCGCGCCGGAGCGGGGGTCGCGTGGCAGGTACGCCGCTGCGTGACCATACCCGACGGGGTCGCCGAAGCCGCCGCCACTCGCGTAACCGTACGGTTCATTACGAACGCCAACGGGCGGCGCGTAACTACGAGTCGCCGCGGCGAGACGCTCCGAAATCGCGCGTTCCGTTGCCAAGCGGGCAGTCAGGTCCAACGTCTGGGCCCTGAACTCTTCGGCTGCGCGAGCCACGGACGATGATGGGGAACGGATAACCCAGCCGTCCGCACGAGGCGGAGCGGACATCGACGTACCGAGAAGCCGACGGGCATCCTCATCGGAGACGCGGTCGTCCAGGCTCACGAAGCGTGGCGCGCGTTCGGCCGGCGTGGCCACATTCGGACGACCGACCTGGGCAACGTTGCCCCCTTCCGTAGCCTCGCGTGGCACGACCTCTCGAGGATCCGGCGCACGCGGCGCTTCGTTTGATGGCCACGACGGCCCAGAACAGAACGCGTCCCTCGGGGGCGCTCGTTGCCCCCGAGGCCGCCGAAATAACCGGCACGATTGCCACGACGGCGTTCGGAACGGGAAGCGACCCGCGGCACGTAAGCCCCATCGCTACGAACGGAGACGAACTCCTGGTTATCGCCGCTTGCGTAATCGGGACGTATAACCCGATACTCCGGCCCCAACGCAAGGGCGCCGCGAACCTCAGCCAACGCGCTGGTGACGGAGACAAACGTGTCGGAACCGTCAACCGGGATTGCACGAAGCATCTCGTAATCGGCCAGGAAGTCCAACGTGGACTCCGGCAGTAGGCACGCGCGCCCGAACACACGACGTTCCACGAATAGCGAGCACGCGAGCATCGCTGCGTGTTCGATGTCCACGGCCATAGGAAACGTTCCTTCACGGGGGCAGGCGCGTCCTTCACGGCATCGTGTGAAAATATGTACCACGCGTGGTAATAACGTGGACGACCCACGGGGTACGGAAACTCCTCGACTACTTCCGGCAACGGCGGGAAGTAGAGCTCGCTCGGGACGACCCACGGAGCTGACGCGTGCGACACACGATAAGTCGTCCGCGTTCACGTGGCGGAGAGCGAAGTGGTCATCGTACGACACGACGCTTTTGGAGATGACGCTCAACGAAAGAGCAGTCTTCCATTCGGGCACGTTGCCTTTCGGAAAGTGTCCGCGGACATACGAATACGGACGACACCGAGATGAACGGCGGTTCCTCGGGCGTCCCCTTCCATAAGTATGCGTCCATACGGTCGACGTAGATCGCGTCGTTGACGTCACGCAACCACGAGCGGTCGCAACGTATCGACGCCGGGATCTGGTAACGTTCCGATCCCGGCGGCCCGTTGGCGAAACGACGCCCGGCTGCTCGCCCCCACGTATCTTCGGCGGAACGCATATAGTCGACGACCGCGCGGGCGTCCAGACGATCTCTGGCCAACGTGGCGAGATCGTCATCCGTGATACCCACCGGGGCAACGCAGCCCACGCGTGGGTCAGGACGCCTACGTTTAGCGCCGCACGCCACGTGAGGCGGTGCCGACTGTCCCAACGGGGTCACCACCCTCCGGCGAGGGGTCCTGGCGAGGAGAACGCGGCGAGCCATCACGACGAGGCACGCCGTGCGGGCCGCCGCCACAGCACGACGCGAACGAGCGGCCGCTGCCATCGCGGCTACACCCATCGAAGGGGCCGCGGCATCCGGAATGATGGGTGACGAATTCCCCGAGTCGGACGCCGTTGCGTCATCATCACGTGGGGCGACGGCCCTAGCAGCCTCGGCAGGCGTCACGGAAGCCACTAGGCGAGACGGAGCCATGGCGGGCGAGACGAAGGCGACGGCCTGCGAAGCAACGGCTTCTCCCGCCCTAACGGATGGGGCGGGCGCGACGGACGCTTCCGTCGCTGGCGGCGCACCGGCCCCGACGAGGGAGGGAGCGCCCTGCGAAGGGTTTCTCGCTCCACCTCCAGCAGAGCCGGCGGGCCGCGGGGTGTTAGCATCGGTACTGCGAGTCGTAACCATCGTGGTTACGCTGTACACGATAATTACGACGAGTGCAACGAGCACGACGACGAGAGCCACGCGGGCTAAACGGAACAAGAGAACGAAAGGAACGGAGGGTAGTAGTACCCAGCGGGGGAAGAGGATAAGGAGAACGAAAGGCAACGGCCTGGATGACGATGGTGAGAGGAAGGGTGAGCGACGATCGCTATCACGTTAAGCCGCCGCTTAAATATCCTTCGGACGACCGTTGTCGACATGCCCGCTGGCAGATTCACGAAAAGGCCGCGGCCTGCGCTCGTATCGCGCTGAATTGAAGCACACCCGCGTGGTGGAATTGGACACTGCATCCGTTGCAGGAAAACGCCTAAGCGAGGCATTGACGTACGACGCCAACGGGCGGGCCGCGATGATTACGAAAGAGCCGGAGCGCACGCGCGCGCTCCGGCGCCCGTGGCGATTCGATCAGCCAACCGGGCCATGTACGTTTCAACGAGATATTTTTCGGGACAACTGCCACGTCCGCAGTTGTACCCGAAAAGGCGCCAGGCCCCGTGTCTCAGGCGCGTCCTGACGGGCCTCGCGTGGCCGGGACGTCCACGTGTGGGGGTGGGGCTGTGTAGTATACGTGGCAATTCCGAAATTGCAAATATTTACGTTTTCCGCGGAATTCGAATTTCGCCGGATACGACCGGCGACAGCAATGAACGAACATTGCTGGCGCATGCGCGCGCGCAACCTGCACACGTGTGCAACGAACGTATTGCAACGGCCAACGGACCAACGGGTCCCTACGTGTGACCCACAAGGTCCCTTCCCATTCGGGGACGTTACGAGCAGTGTTTACACTGTAAAGCGATGCCATCGTGGCCATATAGGTATTGGCATCGTGCCGGGAGGGAAAGGGGACAAGACAACGATCGAGCAACGGCTCTAGTCTACGACTGACTTCTACGTTTACGTTTACGTTTTGCCTAACGAGGCTCGTCTCCGTCGAGCTGCGTACTCCCTACCCATCGCCGCACGTAAGGCTGATTGCGTGTAGTGCCTCCGGGCTTGGTTGAGAGCGCCTCCGGTGACGTGCACCTCGTTTACCGAACGTAATCCTCACGTGGATTGTTGCGTCGTGACGCTCGTGTCTACTCGCTAACCTATCTCTACCTTTCTACCTAACATACAGTCAAACACCAGCGGGTGGACTGCTCGTTTCGTTTCGTAAGGACAGCGTGTCCGTAGCTCGTACCAGCTATCTAGAACTAACGTGGTTCCACAGTCTCACACGGTAGTGAGAACCTTCCCGCTTCTTGTAACGCCGCTAGGCGACCGGCGGGGCCTTCGCTAGTCACCGGGACAAGGGTGCTGACTGGAGTGCTGTCGTTTGGCATCCCCAGCCGGTCAACTCGAAGCCAACGCCGCAGGCTTTCCAAACAGGTCCCGACCGAGCCGTCAGTGTTATATAGTTGCGGAAACGTCGTGTGAAAAAACCACGCGTGGAGGCGACCACAATCCCGCGGGGATCAATCGCGCTAAGTGCCTAGTTAACCCTTGAGTGGGTTTGAGGACGGCCACGCCGATAGATCCTCCGGCCAGGTAGATCCACCGTCCCGGACCCCGCTACTACCACCCGCTACCGGGTTGGGAGACAGGTGTCCGGGGCTCCGAGGGATCGATCCACCCGACACAGCCCTCGGGCATACTAGGATCGCACGAGCTCAGCTCGTGCGAATCGGCGCTCTCCACTCGTGAGTTCGAAGCTTATCACTATCCTCTAATCCCCCTCGGAGGTCTAATCATTTATAAGGCTAAGGTCCTACACACATCTGCGTGTAAAATGGCAACGTCACACACAAACCTCTCGTCCACCCACCCTCGCGCCATCCCTCCGCCAACAACGAAATTGACAATCTATCATCATTCTCATGACACACCACACCACACCTGCCTTACCACCAGTACACCCGTGCATTCCGATAACGATGTGAGTCAACATACGACAGAACATATCCTCCTGGATTCTCGCCGCTAAACCCCCCAACACACCTCAGCCGCCACAGGAAGTGATGCGACTCACGCATCACTACACCGCTGATGGAAGACCAGCTATTGCTATAACTCACCGAGACCTGTTACAATACCCGCCGTTCACAACAAACAAGATTCCCCCACATAACGCAGTTGCGTTCCAGAGCTTAGAACACAACCTACTGTCATCAGCCAAATCACTAAAACCCACGCCGTTCTCTTCCAAAAGTACTGGCCTACATCAAAAAACAATCAGCCCCTCGTAAACGAGAGGTAATTATCTGCGGGAAAACGCACAGAAAACAATCTCTACGATGTAAACCACCAACCATCATCCGTCTATCCCCAACCACCGCCGTCAAAAACCACCCCGCATCAAGCCAATCATGCACAAGCTGCCCGAGCGAGCTGTGCAGCACACCGCTCCCGCATCTCCAATCCAGAAACGAAGTTCCTCTCCGCAGAACACAAAGACATTCCTAATGCCCCCAAAAAATCCATCAAGAAACCCCTGCCAGCTCGACGCTGTCCAAAAAAAATTCCCAGACGCCCCCGAGTAAACCAGCGTCTGTGTTTTCGGAAGTGGCGTGACGTCCAGTCTCTCTAGTACGGGTCCTAGTCGGCCCCGAGATTACTAGAACAAATGAACGTCCGCGTCCAAAAAAAAAAAAATTTTTGGATGCGACGTCACTTTCTCTAGTACATATGGCGGAATACTAGGGCCCGACATCCACTTTCTCTAGTACATATGGCGGAATACTAGGACCCGACATCCACTTTCCTCTAGTACATATGGCGGAATACTAGGACCCGACATCCACTTTCTCTAGTACATATGGCGGAATACTAGACCCGACATCCACTTTCTCTAGTACATATGGCGGAATACTAGGACCCGACATCCACTTTCTCTAGTACATATGGCGGAATACTAGGACCCGACATCCACTTTCTCTAGTACATATGGCGGAATACTAGGACCCGACATCCACTTTCTCTAGTACATATGGCGGAATACTAGGACCCGACATCCACTTTCTCTAGTACTATGGCGGAATACTAGGACCCGACATCCAGTATACAATATATCAGCGAAAACCGGGAGGGAAGAAATTACAGCGGATGGTAAATTCAGGGCCCATATCGGACCGTATTTTATTCTCTCATTTAGGAAACTGCTCGTATACAATACGTCTCTCTAGAATAGGGAATACATATCTGGTCAGAATAGGAAATAAATACCCGGTTAGAATAGGAAATAAATACCCGGTTAGAATAGGAAATACGTATCCAGCCAGAATACAAAATACCTGTCAGCATATCGTCGATCACCCATCTCCCTCACTATCGCGTTCTCCCTACCATCCGAACGCCATGCACCACCATCCGCACATACTGCAAGAACCCTCACGACCTAGATTACAAAAAATACGCTCCTTCCCAATACCATCCCCGCTTTCCTCGACACCACCCCAGCCCATTAAATCATCAAGACATCAAACACGAACATGGTCAGCAAAATCTTACACCACTTGAAACGCACTCTCACTTCTATCGTATGCCCAAAATATACACATACCAGAAACACCTCACAGCTTCATTCCCCATCTTCCTACATCCCTTCTTCACTCTCCTTCAGTCCTGCCGTTCCTGCTTCACCACCTGCATCACATACACAAATCAGAATCAACCACAACAGTCAGACTCAAAAGCAACGCTTACCACGACAGATATCCTAGAAACTCCCTTACTTACCTCTCCGAGAGGATGACTGAATCATCCATCCTACACAAAATACAAACCATGATCCAAAAACCTTGCAATGAATAATCAAAGTCAGCAGTCCATATCTTCGCAAAACAAGTCTTGGTGCTCAGTAAAACTTACCTTCTGTCATCAACATTCCTGCATCATCTACACAACATCGGAATCAACCACAACAGTCAGACTCAAAACCAACCTTCCATCACAGCATACTTTCAAAACTCGCACACTTACCTTCGCTCCACACAATACACACCATGACTCAATAGGCTTCCAATGAAAAATATCGCATCAACGGAAATAGTCAGACTCAAAACCAACCTTCCCTCGCTGCTTACTTTCAAAACTCGCACACTTACTTTACCTGTTCCATCCTGCACACAATAAAAACCATAAATCACGTAATCGTGTAGCCAAGAAAAGTAGTCAGCATTCCGCATCTTCGCACAACCGGTCTGGGCGCCCAATGTGACTTACCTTCCGTCATCACTATTCCTCCATCACCTACGCAACATCGGATTCAATCGCAACAGTCAGATTGAAAACCAACGTTTCCCTCGCTACATACCCTGAGAACTCGCAAATGTACCTCTCATCCATCCTACACACAATACAAACCATGATCCAAAAACCTTGCAATTAACAATAATCATAGTCAGCAGTCCATATCTTCGCAAAGCACATCTTGGCACTCAATGAAACTTACCTTCCGTCATCAACATTCCTGCATCATCTACACAACATCGGAATCAACCACAACAGTCAGACTCAAAATACCTTCCCTCACAGCATACTTTCAAAACTTCACGTACCTCTCTTCCATCCTCCGCTCAATACACACCATCAGTCAACAGGCTTCCCATGAAAAATATCGCATCAACGGAAATAGTCAGACTCAAAACCCACGCTTCCCTCAACGCATACCCTCGAGGGTAGAGGATGGAACGAAGGTACGTGCGCGAATCTTGATCAAGATTCGCGCACGTACAAAGCAAAGTCGGTCAAAGAAGATCAGTCGGTGATGAGGGCGGAGTGGAGCCTGCGGCGTCGACCGGACAGCTTTCGCGTCCGCTTAAGTCTTGCTGTGCATACTCGAAATCATCGCCGGCAGTGAGATTGAGTATGGCCCAAGCCATGGTCTCTGATTCCCCGAACAAAGAGATCCGGATCGAGAACAACGAATATAAACATATAATCATATATATGAGAATCCATTTGCTTTCCTTACATGATCTGTGGCATATCCGCTGTAAAGCACATTCAGATTCCACGAAGTTTGGAAATAAAAAAGTTTATTATTACAAATGAATTAATTGAAAATTCATCTCCCAGGGCAGTCGTTCGTCCTTCCATGCACACGTTGCCAGCACGCAATGTGATGTAACAGTTGGAAATGATTGAACTCTCGGTTAAATTCCACCGTTGGGATGTCAGCTGGAGTGAGCACAAAACTACTACCCAAAAAACTACGAACACGTTACATTCCAAGTCTCGAAAGCACCACAAAAATAAAATTGGTCGCATCTGGACGGGACGGCACAGTCCCCTGTTCAGCTCGCAATCCTCCCTTTTGCGTCAAAACTCGACATGGAATGCAAGTATGAAGGGTGCTTCTACTACTGCGTAGATGCTTATGCGCTCGCGCTGCATGAGCGAACGTGTCGCTACCGTTTCAACCCCTCTCCCCAACATTTCAACAACGCTCGTGTCCCTGCCGTCACCCATGAGCCTGCTCGAAACGGCGACCATGATTCCCCGCAACCCAGCCCCAGACCCAGAATCTGGTCGTGCTTCCTCCAGCGACTCACCCTGTGACGCTCCACTGCCACCAACCTCAACCCCCTCCCGCGCAGACCTCCTCGTGCAATCCCTCGCCGCCAGTCTCACAACCCTCGAGTACAAGGCCGGCGCTGGCCGCGTGAGCGAAGTCATCACCATCCTACAAGACCCCGCATTCTCCCTAGAAAAGTTCAACAGCGCCGTTCGCACCGTAGAAGAATGTCGCCACGTTACCGCTTCCATGGTCGAAACACATTTCCGCACCGAAGGTTACAAGAGCCACATCATTCCAGACAAAACTGGTAAGTACTCGGCACAGCTGTACCTCCGCGACCCAGTCGACATGCTCCGCAGGCAGTTAGCACTGGCTAACGACCAAAATACTCTCTTCCACCCCTCCCCACAGACCGCCCCAGACGGCACCGCAATATTTTCTCATCCCCTACACACAGAATTCGCGAAAACGCTGCACCAGGTTACTAGACAGCGCGTGCAGCTCTCGGAAGATCCACAGGTCGTATGGGCAGAGGAAAATGATCCCACCGCTTCCTCCTTTGCCGGCCTCCTCCAAGTGTACTCCGACAAGAGCAGCACAAGCCTCAAGAGCTCCGCAATCGTCGCATACCCCATACACGTCACACTGCTCAACTTCTCCGCCCCCCTCCGTCGCCACTGCATCCGTACCGGCCTCACCATCGTCGGGTATCTTCCGTACATTGTTAACCCTTCGTCCAACGCCTTGTTCGGTGATGAAATGCCGACAACCTCTAGTTCTGCTAGTCGCGCTCGCAAAATTGATATTCTTCATAAAGCACTCGAAAAAGTGTTTTCGTCCCTATCCACCGCGTTCTCTTCCGGGTTCCCCTGCACAGACTCCACTGCAACTGCCCGCCAATGCTTTCCCATCCTAGCCAATTATTGCTGCGACTTTCCAGAGGCCAAAGAGCTCTCATGCACTCGCAACAGCACTACCACCACACATCCCTGCCACCGCTGCTACATCCCCGCCACTCAACTTGAATCCAGCGCGCCACACCAGCCCCGCTCCCTCGATGATACACGCTCTGCACGCCAAGAGAGCGCTCAGGAGCATACAACTGCTCCGCTCGAAGCTCTCTCCTCCTCGAACAACACTCTGTCCTCGAATCGACCGCTCTTTTACCCACCAACAGTCCCCTAGACCCCTACAACATTTTCTCCTTCGAGCCTCTGCACAATCTCCACCTCGGCATCTCAAAGCTCATCAAACAGTGCATTGTCCACCGCCTCAGCCCCAGACCTCACCACCACTGCCTCCCATTCCGGGACACCTCGCCTTCAAGAAGGTGAAAAAATCCATCCTCGCCGGCTCAAACAGCATTCTGTCCGCTATCGAACGCGACTACTACATCACCGGTCTTCATGTCGACTTCTCCAAGGGTGAGAAGGGCACCAATTTGAACGGCCTCTTCACGGAGGACGGCATACGCGGCATGCTCGCAGCCAAAGACTATCACCATGTCGACATGGTGTTCCCTTTCATCGCAGCATTCATTGACACATGCTGTGACGAAGTAGATACAGCCCCCCTCACTTCCATCTGCACGCAATACTCTGACCTCGTCGCATGGGTCATGAAACGCGGTCGCATCAAGCACTGGACTGCCGCCGAACTAGAAAGCCTCCAGAACTCCATTTCCTATTTCAAACAATCAATGCTCTCCACCCTCGGCCCATTCCACACCACAGGTCTCAAAACTTTCAAGTTCCATCTTCTAGACCATCTTCCCGGTGACTTGCAGAGATATGGCGCCCTGGAACACATTGATGCAGGCCCTACGAACACTCGCATCTTCTGTTCAAACAGAGTTATAGGAAAACCTCTCGAAGGCGCTCCACAGCCATGGAAGAGACTATTCGCCACATGGAATTCTCCTTGGCCACTCCAACTGGTCATACCCCATCGAACACATTGGGAAACCCACGCATGATATCGCCCACAGACGGTGCAGTACTCGTTCGCGACGGATTCACCGTTGCACTGCACGACTTTGCCTCCCTGCTGCCCGATGCAACCCTCCTCGTTGCAGATATCGACGGACAGCCCGATCCTGCCACTCTTTTGCCGCTGCACAACTCCTCGTTCCCGTCTGGCACCATAACGCTATTCCAGCAACTCGGTGACACAGCTGCACAAGCGTTCCTCACCCTCGCTAGACTGCGCGCCACGGCAGAAGGCCCTCCAATACATGACATGGACATTTCCGTCACCGTGGTAAAGTCCGCCTACGTCATGGGAGGGTACGTCCCAGATGCCGACGACTTTGACCCGCACAGTGGCATGCTTCGCCCCACAAACGTGTCGAGGCACAAGCAGCAGCGCGTCTTTGCAACTTCATCGTTCGGCCCCGCAAAGAGATCGCAGTACTCCTTTGTCGTCATCTCCGGAACTGCCGATGACTACAGAACCATATGGGTAGGGCGCGTCCTGGCACTGGTACGCCTGCAGTCTCCAAACCTGTTTCAACCTGTAGAACTCGCTTTCGTTCAGTATATGACCTGCTTTGCCCCAAAAACCGCTGTGGAAAAAATCACTTGGGTGCATTTGTTTAAAGTGGTCCACATGGGACCCGGACAACGGATCCGTTGACAGCAATGACACTGCATCCCACAGTGCAGGTGGTCCTTGGTTTGACCTCATTCCTGCATCTACTATATCTGGCACCGTGCACATCGTACGAAGTAACTTTCCAGTCAAGCCATTTACGAAACAAATGCACTGGTCGGACCACCGTTTCTATCTCAACCGCTTCTACACCAACACTGATTACCAATTCACAGATGATAATGAAGAAGAATAAATCTAAATCGCAGCACTCTATTGATAATGTACTACATGATAAACTTCTAGTCAACGTCACATTTACTGCACTAATTTCAACCATCCTCCATTACGCCAAAAACCGTTATCAGCAGTGGCTGCATGGCGCCGCTCCATGCCCCCATACTGTGGGGCATTGATTTCGACATTCAGGTTTGCAGTCAGGTGTCCAGCATATGGGTCAACGACGAAAAGTTCTGCGCCAATTAGTCCTTGCGCAATCACACAATCCATTACAGCACCGAGGTTTGACGTAATATGCGATTGAATCCAATCCTCGGACACTAGAACAAGTGATGAGCAGCGGTTTACATCATCAACGACATGAACAATTCCAGACCCCTCTCCGCTTTGCCACACTTCAACAGCCTCTCTCGTCACAGTACGGCTTGCAAACACATGCCGTGACTGTGCACTAGTCCGCTGTTCGCTCTCGACAACGTCCGTTTCTTCCTTGCTTGCGAGCCTTGGAGACAAGACATGCAGTACACCACCATACCAACTAATTGCTGAAAAGCTACCCCCACATATTGACTGTACCGCCTTGTAAACTCCTTTGCCGTGCACCTCCTTTCCCCTTCGGTTCATCCAAACACTCCACAGTAGTCACTAGCCAAGCATCCAGGCGCGCCAGCGTTAGTATGCTCGTCTCTATGTCCATTACTTGTTCTGGTCGTATCGAATAACCCTGAAGATGTCCAGCACATTCACAGCTACTCGGTTGTTAAACCATGCATCACCATTCACTTCCATTCGAAGCTGTCAGGAACCAAGCCTTTGCTGTATCGCAGCTCTGAGAACGGTGCCGTTCGCCACCTCCCCATATCCAAATCACCGTTACTTTCCCGTTTCAAAAGCTTCTCAGACGCTTCGCGCTTTTGTTCCTCTCGCTCGTCCATCTCAGCTCGCGTCGTCAGCATCGTGCATTCTAGACATTAATTCGTGTACCCCAGCGAACCGAACAATCTGTCCCTCGCATTACGCTTCCGTGCACTCATCACGTTCGGACAGTTTCTGCGTCACCTTCACTTTCAATTCCTTGCTCCCCGCCACAGCCTCTTGACAGCACACACGCTGCTCCTCATCGGAAAACACATCACACCACGGACTTTGACGCAGTACGTGTCGCACCAAGTCATTCAGCAGATCACTCTCGTCCCTGTACGAAGGTGTATACCACTGCAGATTCTTGATGATATAGCCCGGAGGGGTAGCAATATATCCTACACCGTTTTCGCTCCAAAGTGCCCCTTCTACGGCTCTACCTCGATGGTACGTCCAGTCCAACGTCTCTGCGTTTGTTCCGCGTATAGGGTCCAGCTCCTAGTCTCGTCTTGCACCACTTTGTCAGGTTTTCCTCAACCGCCCTAAGAACTCACAAGGTATTTCACAGGAATGGCTTTCTGTATTTCGA